>SZWC01000206.1:464841-480898 GCA_023375785.1 Penium margaritaceum
CCCCCCCCCCTACCTCCAACCGTGGACAAGTACACCTGGATCAGGTTACGCCGTGCCCTGCAGCTGGCAAGGGTCTCCCACGCCCGTGATTCTACATTGCATGTTGCATCATTGTTGCCTAGGCAGCTCCTTGTCACCCTTCCCACTCTCGTGTCGTTCCCATGGGGCCGGCCGGTATCCTCGCACCCGGTAAGTCAGGGTCATGGGGGTATGGTACATTATTAATCACTGATTTTCTATCCAACATGCTCTCATTCTGCCCGCATGGCGGCCTCAACTTCGCTCGGTTCGCCGAGCGAAGCTCGGCAAACCGTGTACGCCACACGTAGCACACGACATGAACTCTCGCCTGGCACACACTACCTCGACCCCTTAACTGCCGACCCAACGGTTGACCTTGTCGACCCCATGCACGTGCGGACATTTGCCGAGTGGGATGACGGCATGCGAGAGCGAGAAAAATGGGAGAGGCAACAAGAAGCAGAATTGTTGGCATCTATGACCCCCGGATCCCTCGACCTGGGACCCGTCACGTATAAAGGTGGTAAAGCAATTCGGGTGCGTCCCGAACAGTACTACCCTTCGAGTAATACGTGGTAGAACCGTGAGGTCTCCCGCCATGGCCAGTACCATTTCTGCCTAGAGTGTCTCCTAGGTCAACCTGGGACTACACTTATTCCGAAGTCGCGTAAGGAACAACTCCCACCTTGCAAGCCCATAATACCCTCCCACAAGCTTAAGCTCTTGTCGGAAGCAGGTGATCCCACAGTCCCGCATGTATGCGGACATGGTCTGATGTGTTACTGTTGTTCTTCTGCAGGCCCTTCCGACAAAGATGACGACGATGATGGTGCGCAGTTCTCGGGTGGCATGGAATTTCAGACGATGGAAGAGTGCCGTTGCGCCATCGAGGATAACGCAGTCCAGCAAGGTTTCCCTCTCAAGTGGGAGAGGTATGAACCCGGCCGAATTGTGATCCGCTGCCGCAAGAGCAATAGATGCTAGTGGGTAATCCGTGCTTGCATGCCGACCAAGTCGAACAGCTGCACGGTGTCTTCATACGTGGAGGGGCATAAGTGCACCCCGGCCCAGACAAAGGGGAACCCGGCGCAGACAACCAAGTGGGTCCTGCGACGTATCCGGGACACGGTGGCCCGAGACCCAACGACGGACGCCAAAGCCCTGCGAGCGGTTGTCGAAGCTTTCACGCACGCGAAAGTGGGCTACCAGGTCATCTGCAGGACGCGGGACAAAACCCAAGAAGAAGTCATGGGGGAGAATTCTACCTCATGGGCTCTTTTCCCCACGTACTGCGCCGAGGTGAGTCCTGCATTAATGGGTCGGTATGTTGACATGCATTGGATGTTTTTTTGGGCCCCAGATTGACTGTTGGATTCATTGCTTCCACACATGCAGATCATGTGCGTCGACCCTAACACCATCGCCGTTGCGGAGTAGAGGGCAAAGCAGTTCCGTCGTTGCTTTGTGGCGCCGGGTGCCTATCACAAAGCATGGCCTCACGTGCGGCGTATCGTCACTCTTGACGGCACATTTCTCAAAAATGGGTACAAACAGGTACTTCTGATCACCCAGTTTTTTTATGCAAACAACAACAGTGTGCAAATGGTGTACGCCCTGGTCAGCAAGGAGGACAAGGATAACCGGGGGTGGTTTCTGCTCCAGTTGTCTAACACATACTGGACCCTGCGTGAAGGAGGCACCAAAATCAAAAGTGACCGATATGTAGGGCTGCTCGTAGAGATGTCGAAGCTCCTCCCTCGGGCCAACCACAAGTACTGCACGTTTCACATCGAGGAGAACATCCGGGTGACCTACAGCAAGACAGCAGCGGAAATATTTTGGCGGCTGGGACACGCGTATGAGCGAGAGGAATACGACAAGCTAAGCATGGAGCTCATGCAGACAAACCAGGGTGCAGCATGCTACGTGTTCAGCGATGGTGAGCAGGGAGGGATCCCGTTGCGCTACTGGAGCCGCTTTCACGGACCATTGGGGTGTGGTGGCCACACCACAAGCAATGCCGCTGAGTCGCTCAACACACGGATCATCGAGGCTCGTACGCTGTTCCCGTTCCACTGCTTCGCCAGTCTGTACCCCTTCATACAAAGCTCTTTTCAACTCGTAGAAAGCTGGCCCACGACATCAACATGGACAGCAGGCAGGAGAGGAAGTGGACGACCACCCCCGGGAAAGCGCTCACGCACAACTGCTTGGCAGCACGAGACTACAAGGTCGTGCACTCCGGGAACCTCATGGGCACGGTCACAAGGAACAGGGGTGTACCGCGGCAGGTGGACTGCCGCATTCGGAAGTGCAACTGTGGTCGCTACCAGGAGTTCGGCATACGGTGTGTGCACGCATGTGCTGTGCTGCTGGAGAACGGCGTGACACCGGACAACTACACTGACATGGAGTTCAGCATTTCCGCATGGAAGCGTTGCTACGACCACTCCATGCCGGGCGTGAACCTAAGGGTGTTGAAGCCAACCCCCCCCCCCCTCCCGTAACCAGACCGTGAGGGGAACGACCCGGGACCCAGGTGGCAGCCACCAGGCAGGCGTGCATTGGGCCGGCCGCAAGGCAAACGCAAGCGGCATGGCAATCTACTACGTGCAAACCACATCTGTGGTCGATGTGGCCAGAAGGGGCACCCAAAGAAGCGATGTACCAACCCACCCGCGCCAACACCGCCACAGATGGCCGCAGGCCGCGCGGCCGAGCTGCAAGCACAGCAGGTTGCTACAGCCAATGGGGCTGATGATGCTATAGGGGCCATAATTGATGCAGCAGACATGGAAGCCGGTACAAGCGCACGTACAACTGCAGCAACTGTAGGGGTAGCAACTGAGGTGGAACCTATGGACGACGACCTAATGCAGGAGCAGAAAGCAAACAGCCAGGGACAGGAGGGGGACGAGGAGGAGGATGAGTACGAGGAGGAAGGCTCGGAAGAGGAGGGGAACAACGAGGTCTTAGTTGCCAGGCCTGCTCCACAGGATGACCAAACGTCAGAATGGAAAGATTCATAGACTTCAGACGAGTAGTACGACCCAGATGAAGAGACGAGGAGGGCAAGGCATGAGGCAGAGGAGGCTACTTTCCGTCGTCAGTATGCCATGGTCCGTGAGCTTGTTCCAGAGATGGGATTACCAGACCTTGACATGTTACCTGACACCGGAGCTCTGTGAAGGTAATGTGTTAGTTACTCTTGCAAATGACCCCTATGTGTTGCCAAAGTGTCATAGACACTTGTTGATTGAACAAACCATGAGCACTGCATTGTACATACCATCTCCACACTCTACCACATTAATGACTGACTTTCACCCCTTCTGTGATTGCAGGTGAAGAAGGCAATTCTACTCATGCCTGTCCAAGAATCCTCAAGGTCAACATCCTGGAGCACCAGACGGGAATTCTCTGTTAGAGGGCGGTTTAGATTGCAGCATTTGCATGTGGAAGCAGAAGAAAATGGTCAGATAACACGTGGCCGACCAGAGGAGGTGTTTTATGATGTTGTTGAGTGTGGAGATGCATGCCCTTGTGCAGCTTGCGATGTTATCCATTGGGTCCATAATTTGCCGATCTACGTGCAAGAGTGGATTGCCTCATGTGACCTGTCTCCATTGCGTTACATGTGGAAATAAGGCATTCGTACAGTCATCTTTGATCTTTGTATTCATTGCATTGTACTAACAAAGGTTGTGAAATAATGTTGCTCATAGGAGGACGCAGAAATGCATGTACAACATGGAATGAAGCCCTTCACAAGGTAACCAAATGTTACACTTGTGTTTGGCTTAATCTCAGTTTGCTGTTGCTGCAGGTGACCAATTACTTGTCACATTTGTGTCATGTATGTCTGAATAGAACCCCCCATTTCATTGTATACACTGGGTCATTACATTACAATAGTAGAAAGAAAACATAGAACTATTAGTGTGGAGTGCTACATTATGTGTACTCCACGACCTTATGCAACATTTTGGCTACTCCAGACTTGATGCATATAGTTGGCACAATGGACTGGAGTGTCAATACTCCAGACATGATTCAGGGTTCTCCAAACACGAAAATGGGTACTCCAGACTTCATTTGGCAGAAATCGTGCAACAATGTACTGGTGTGTGGGTACTCCAGACATGGTTACGGGTTCTCCAGACATGATTATGGGTACCCCAGACATGATTTTGTAGAAATCTTGGCACAATGTTCTAGACTGTGGGTAGTCCATAAATCATTCCGGGTACTCCAGACATGATTTTGCAGAAATCTTGGCACAATGTTCTGGGTTGTGGGTAGTCCACACATCATTCCGGGTACTCCAGACCTGATTTTACAGAAATGTTGGCACAATGTACTGGACTGTGGGTAGTCGTGACATCATTCCGGGTACTCCGGACATGAATATGGGTACTCCATACCTCATTTTACAGAAATGTTGGCACAATGTACTGGACTGTGGGTAGTCCAGACATGATTCCGGGTACCCCATACATGATTATGGGTATTCCAGACATGATTTTACA
This sequence comes from Penium margaritaceum, assembly GCA_023375785.1. NCBI lineage: Eukaryota > Viridiplantae > Streptophyta > Zygnematophyceae > Desmidiales > Peniaceae > Penium > Penium margaritaceum. Next base: position 469,392 of record SZWC01000206.1, read on the forward strand.
GAAATGTTGGCATAATGTACTGGACTGTGGGTAGTGCAGACATGATTCCGGGTACTCTAGACATCATTATGTGTATCCCAGACATGATTTTACAGAAATGTTCGCACAAAGTACTGGACTGTGGGTGGTCCACGGATAATTATGTGAAAACGTATGCTCTCCACACGAAAGATAATGTCCTTGTGGAAAAGAAACAACTAAATGATCGATCACTAACACTGTTAAAGGAGGGCATTGAGAAGATGCGACACAGCCGCCGACCAGGCGTCAGTGCCTGGTCAGACGGTGACGACAGTCACATGTCGTGCACACAACGGCAAGGGTCTGGCTAGGAGATACAAGGCAAAGTGTCAGAATGCTTCAATCACATTCAGAGAGAAATGAAAAATGACAGGTCCATGGCATCAGCACCTACCGTGGCGCACGGCGGGTGTCGCACGCGGCGGTGCAAGATCTGTCCTAAAACCGGTCCAAAACCACTGTTTTGGCCATAACTCTGCACAGACATGTCAGAACGCTACGCCGTCAGAACCTAGACGTCCAGGATCACAATCCGGATACTACGACTGGTCACATGCATAAATCCAGCATCAAACAGTGGACACACAATGAAAAACATGTAAATCGGGCCCATGGCCAGTCCACCGAAAAACTCCTGCGCGCTGTAGAAAAACCTGTAAGAGGTCCCGGGCAGTATCCTGAGCTCAGGAACGGACTTCGGTCAGCTCCAAGCTGGTAGTCCACCACCAGAAACTACACCGGTACCACCAGGGTCCGCATTAGGGATCTGCATGAGTATGAACACGGCCAAGTGGTCACAGTAAACTGTACATGTTGAGGAGAACGTCACAAATCACAATACTCCCCCATGACCCGATGGTACACATTTCCATACATGTGCAACACTGAGACGAGTACAACAAGTGCAAAAACAGATATGACACGGACACACCCCATACTCAACCACTCTCAGGGAAGGGGCGAAGCCCAATAGAACGAATGGCCACCAGGAACTTTTCGTGAGCTAGTGCCTTCGTCAAGAAGTCAGCACAGTGCATGTCAGTGCCAACCCATATGACGGAGATCACGTGTCGCTTCACCAGATCATGCACAAAGTGATGCTCAACCGCAATGTGCTTCATACGAGCGTGAAAGACACCAGAGCTCTCTGCAATGGCGAGAGCACTCTGGTTGTCGCAACGAAGCACAATGGCGGGTACTGACTCACCCAGCTCAAGGAACAGGCGCTGCAGCCATACCGTCTCAGCAGCCCCTGCACCCAGAGCAACGTACTGTGCCTCTGATGAGCTATGTGTGATGCAGTCCTGCTTCCCGTTGCGCCAGGACAGAGCGGTACCACCAAGCAGGAACACGTAACCGGTCTGGCTGCGTCCATCTGGGCTCTAGGCCCAGTTGCTGACAGTGTAGCCGTCAAGGACCACCAAACACTGCCGGCGAAAGCAGAGTCCGAGGTTTGGTGTGGAGACCACATACCACACCACTTGCACAGCCGCGTGAAGGGTTCTGGCACGTGGAGCCTGCAAAAATTGAGCGAGGATGTTGACGAAAAAAGCGATATCAGGATGTGTGGTAGTGGCCAGGTACATCAGAGATCCAATGAGACGGAGGTACAAGGTCACGTCCACTGTCTCCCCGAGCTGTGTGGGATCGTCCACCTTCAGAGCATCCTGCCCATCGGGCGTGAGAGGTGTGGAAGCGGTGGGCACTACGCTAAGGAGGTCGCTTAAGCACTCCTCTACAACATGTGCGTATCGGGCCTTATGGAGTAGTAGCATCCGACGTCTGCGATCTTGCACGATCTACATGCCAAGAAGCACCGCTGCAAGACCACGGTCCTTCATCCTGTAGGCAGTCTGGAGGACAGCCTTGGCCTCCTTCACGGCCTCCAATGAAGGAGACGCAATCAGAAGGTCATCGTTATAGAACAGGATGGCGGTGAGCCGCTCACGTGTCCGTCGGATGAAGAGAGGGATCTCCCTTGCTCTATACATATCCCGCACGAGTCAGGGTGCCAGTGATCTCCCGGATCCAACACTGCGGAGGCTGCTTGAGACTGTACAAGGACATGCGCAAACGCCAGACCTTGTCACCTTCCTCAAAGCCAAGTGGCTGAGCCACATAAATCTCCTCATCGAGAGAGCCATGGAGGAACGCATTGTTCACATAGATCTGGTGCAGTTCCCAGTCATACTGAGCCACTACACCGAAGAGAGCTCGAGCTGAGATCATGCGGCCGACAGGGGCAAATGTGTCACATTGATCTAATGTAATCGATGCCCTCGATCTGAGAGTACCCCTTGACGACCAAGCGGGCCTTGTGGCATTCCAGTGAGCCATCCATCTTCACTTTCTTGTGAAAGACGCACTTGACCTGAATAGCCTTCCTCCCCGGTGGAAGGTCGATTAGCTCGTAAATTCCGTGCTCTCGGATGGCGCGAAGCTCATCCTTGCAGGCCGTACGCCAAGCGTCAGCATCCTGTGATGAGAGAGCTTCCCTTAGTGTGCCTGGGTCAGGCACCATAGAGGGAGAGCTCTACGTGGTAAGAGCACACGCCTCAGTGCTAGGTCTAACGACCACAAGATCAGCTGCTGCATCACAAGCGATATGAAATTTGCTAGTGACAAGATCGTGTCGTACGGAGTATGCAAGATGTACCTCTGTGTACTCAGTGTGGAAACTCAGGCCTAGTGCCTTTGTTCCGGGATCACCACTCGCGATGTTGCGAGTGGAACGCCTGGGTGTGGGATCTGACACTCGCTTTGCTCCGAAGTCCAATGGTCGAAGACGACCGCCAGGCTCACGGGAGTTACCTGGGCTTGTGGGGCACACCTCAGGCTTAGGGATAGGCACAACCGCAGCTGGTGAAGGCTGAGGCAAAGGAGCTAGTGATGCCGTGCGAGGAGATGCATGTGTGGAAGACACGGGACTGGGTGTGATAGCAGGAGCAGGTGAGGCTGAACCACGCACAGAGGTAGGAGTACCAGCGAATACAGGTACGGTTGTAGGAGTGCACACGAGTATAGGATCATGGGTACCTGTGGGGTGTGAAGGTAAAAGGGTAGAAGCCGGCTGTGCGGGAGAGGTCTCTGGACCGACGGCGATGATCGCTGGGTCATCAAGAGCCGGAGAGCGAGAAGTGAAGGGAGCTCGGATGGACACATCAGCCTGGCGAGAGGTGCTCGTAGGCACAAAATCCCCCATCCGTTGAGAACCCTCACATGTAGGAACATGCATGGTGGATAGCGACGTGACTGAAGTCAGATCACGATAGGTGAGGGACGCAAAGTAGAGCGCGTCGCGTGACTCGACAATGCAACGATGAGTGGGGTCCAAGAAACGCCAGGCCTTCGACCGCGGCAAGATTCCTATGAAGGCACACAAGCGACCCTACGGTGAGACCTTGGACCCTTGCTGGTCCTCAGTGTACCACACAGAAGCCAAGGAACTCCACATGCGAGCGAGTCAAAGGTCAGTACGGTGGCCGAACCAGAGCTCATACGGTGTGACGTGGTCCGGAACAGGACCGTGAGGGAGGCGGTTCCACACCCAAGTCATGTAGGCGAATCCTTCAAAAGCAAAGGACTCCGGGAGACCGCACTCATAACGCATAGCGCGAACCGCATCCTCCATGGTGCGATTCTAGCGCTAAGAAATATCGTTCTGCTGAGGAGTAGCAGGAGCGGAGACCTGGTAAAAGATCTCGTGCTCGGCAAAGAAGTCGTCCATGTCACTCTTCCAATAAATTCAAGAAATTCAAGAAATTCACCGCCGCGATCCGAGCGAAAGGTATGCAGCATGTGACAGGAGATGAAGCTCAACCATCACTAGTTAGAGGCAAACCGGGAGAGCGGCGTCACTCTTCTGGCGCAGGCTGTAGACCCACCGCATCCGGGTGAAGTCATCAGGATGCGTCAGGACGTATTGGCCCTGATCGGATAGAGACTCAACGGGGAGAGGACCAAGAAGGTCATAATGGACTAACTCGAGAGTGAGAAGTGCGCAAGAAGTCACTGTACAACGGGCAATGGAACACTCGGCATCAAAAGGATGCTGAGCAGTCGGTGGGGAGGAACGACAAAGGGCACAAAGGTGAGACTCATGAATCCAATCGATATAGTCAGGCCCATCGTCATCACATGCCGACTATGCCCCCCACACGAGTCATCCTGAGCCACAAGAACAGGCGGACAGATAGTCTGTGAACCACTCGGCTGCGACAATAAACTCGCACCTCCCTGAAAGCGAAGCGCCAGAAGGTGTTGGAGCTTGGGGATCGTGCGGTCAGGTGGGTCCGGGTCGTTGCTGCTCGCCGGTGGTGAAGCGGAAACCGCTACAGTCGTGGTCGCTCCACGCCCAGAGGATGTGCTGCTGGACGTAGAACAGAATGCGTGTGCAGCCTGAAGCCCGCGAGTAATCCACACCCGGTCGAGCGGCTGCTGGCAATCGATGTAGAGATGGGCGACTCCAGAATTGTAGCAGTGAACAGAGCGTCCACTGCTACTACCCGATGACGGTTGCTACTGTGACTGCTGTTGATCCGAGCCGCGCTTCCCCTTCTTCTTCCCCTGGGCTGCTACCGTGACACCCTGTGTCTGAGTTGGTAAAATCAAGGTGGAAGAGGAAGTGGAAGATGAGGACGTGATGGAGGATGGAGAAGGGGACTGTAGGAGGGGCGTCGGTGGTGATGCGACGACTGCTGTAGTAAGGGGAGTCTCCTGATGGGCCATGGCTTCCTCACGGGCGGAAGTCACCTGGAGGAAAAGCTGGTGTGCCCAGGGAAGAAGGTGCAGTGAGGTCAAAAAAGGCTCGAGCAAAGTGTCGCCGTACCTCCTGAAGATGTCTGTATGCTCAAGGCGAACTCCGAGCATGATCGTGCGGAGCGTCCATAGCTGTGTACCTCCCGAGGTCCCAAGGCGCGTGTAGATGCGCATGGCGCATCACCAGTAGCCGGCTGTAGGCTCAATAGGCCCCTGATGAAGGGAGTGAAAGGCACGAATGTGAATGGCGCGGGTGGCGTGCGTCTCTGCAGGAAGCAAGGATAATGCCAGGTCCCAACCCCCACGTGGATCGGCGCCAGTGCCTGTCCTGACCTCGCCAAGGAATGAGCAAAAGTCGACGACGGTCTCATGCAGCATGGCGTAAAGGAGTCCGCGCATCGTCCTAGTTGTTGTCAGCACCTGTGCTCAGTCCGTAGTCTGATACGGACTGTGGTAGTAGGGCCACACTCCCTCTGAAGTGGCCCAAACCTGGAAAAGGATCTCCCAACAGCCGAAGTCATCCTTGCTGGCATACCATGGGGGTGGTGTCTCGAAGTCCTTGGATTGCTGCTCCATGGGGAGAGCAACCACAGGCTGAGAAGGACGAGGGATGGGGAAAACACCTGGAAGAGGGAAGTCCCTAGGATGGAGGTCAGTTGACGATCGAATCTGGGGAAACCGAGATGTGTGTGGGGGTTGAGAGCTCGTCTGGAACTGGCGGAGATGCTCCTCAAGCATACAAATCTCACGATGGGGGGATTCGCCCTCCATGCCTGGCATATCCGGATCCTCATCCAAAGGATCAAGAGGTGGCGGGTCAGACCCAGCTCCTGTCTCCGGTGCTCGGGCTGACTGCTGTGTAGAGGGTGCGACACCAACAACTCCCTTGGAGGTCTGTCATGGGTCTGTGGACTTGGCACGAAGAAGCTCAGTGAGTGTATGGATGGCGTCACTTTGCTCCTGCTGTAGGCAATGCATCTCGTCTTGCTAGCTCCGCAAGTCCTCAATGACCTGCGAGCGTGGACTCATGACCCCAGAGGAGGAAGAAGAGGGATCGAGTATCCACTTTCCCTTATCACCGGACGGAGCCATGTCACCACTCATTATAGGCCGAGATGTCAACATGGTCAGATTGCGGAAATGTCAGCGTTTCTCAAAGAGTTGAAACACTAGCAAATTTTGACTTTCTGACCAACAAATTGACCAAGTGCTGACGTCAGCAAGTGGTTGCTGACGTCAGCATGACCTGATGACGACAGCAAGGAAAATAATGATGTCAGCTCCCCCCCCCTTTTTTTGGATAACCCTCGCGTTTGTTGCTTTGCTGTGTAGGGGGCGGCTGCTCCATAGCAGCCGCGCTGAAGCTACGCGGAAGCTCCGTAGCAGCTTCCGCTCGGCTGATGCTGTTGCAACGCTGGCACGTGCAGCAGCAGCCACGCGCCTGCTGCTACTACTGTGTGTGCAGTTGTGGCAGCAGTTGCGTGCTACTGCTGTGTTGCAGCACAGCTACACGCAGGTGCACTTTGTTGTCGCAGCTACTGTTGCGCACTATTGCCGCCGCGCTCTGTTGCTGAGCTAGTTCTCTGCTTCGTTGGTGCTGTTGCTACTGCTGCTGCTGCTGCTACTGCTGCTGCTGTTGCTGCTGCACGCTGCTGCTGCCCGCCGTCGCCACCGCCGCTACGTAGCACTACTGCGCGTTTTGCTGCATGCTGCCGCTGTTGCGTGCAGCTCTTGCTGCGGGCTACAACTGCTACTGCCAGCCACCGCCTGCCACGGCCGTGGCCTGTTGTTGCTGCTGCTGATGCCAATGCCAGCAGCTGCTGGTGGCTGCCAGCTAATGCGCATGTCACCTGCTGCTGGTCGGCAGCTGTTGCTGATGCGCTCTCACGTGGGTGACGTCTCTGGCAGTCGGGTGTCGTCGGCAGGCCCCTGTGGATCGGCAACTGCGGTGACGCTCACTGCTGCTGCTCTGCTGCGTCTCTGCTGCGTAGCTCAGCGAGAAGTGTCTCACCGATCTGATACCATGAGAAGATGTGTGGAAGCTTCCTAGCGACACAGCCGCCAACCAGGCGTCAGTGCCTGGTCAGACGGTGAAGAAATTCACAGGTCGTGCACACAACGGCAAGGGTCTGGCTAGGAGACACAAGGCAAAGTGTCAGAATGCTTCAATAGCAATTGCATAGAGAAATGACAAATGACAGGTCCATGGCATAAGTACCTGCCACGGCGCACGGCGGGTGTCGCACACGGCAGTGCAAGATTTGTCCTAAAACCGGTCCGTAACTCTGTGCGGACGTGTCATAACGCTACGCCGTCAGAACCTAGACGTGCAGGATCACAAGCCGGATGCTACAACTGGTCGCATGCATACATCCAGCATCAAAAGGTGGACACACAATGCAGAACATGCAAATTGGGCCCATGGCCAGTCCACCAAAAACTCCTGCGTGCTACAGAAAAACCTGTAGGAGGTCCTGGGCAGTGTCCGGAACTCAGGAACGGTCGTCGGTCAGCTCCAAGCCGGTAATCCACCACCAAAAGCCGCACCGGTACCACAAGGGTCCGCAACAGGGATCCACACGAGTATGGACACGGCCGAGTGGTCACAGTAAACTGTACAGGTGGAGAGGAATGTCACAAATCACAAGAGGCATTACGTACATGAAAATCTGAAATGAAACTGATATGCCTGTGCAAAAGGGGGCAAAGTGGACAAGATTTGGAAAAAAACCAGCAACGGTAATAGTGGCAGGGGCCATTACGGACTCGGTGGCTCAGACCATACCCATGGCTCCCAAGGCTCGGGACAGTTTGGCGGACGACTACTCGGCATGCGCATTCCCAAGTTCCATGCCATACGTTCTGGAGTCACATGACTTGGGGCCCATGATGGTTCTTCATGGCCCAACTCACGGTTGCCTGCTACATAGCGGTCCCACTCCTTCAATGTGACCCATGCCCGAGGAGTTGCCACAGGGTCCCCTGTGGGTGTACTCCATCCATGATGTGTCGGGCCATTCAGACGTGCGTCGGTGTTCATGTCGATCCAACGTGGAGTACAAGTATGTGGGTACTTAGCGAAGTGGACTGACTGAGAAGCACTTTCAGTACACACGATAATACCTGTTCGATTTGCGAACCAGTACAACGAGCCGGTTCGACGCTGGAACTCGTCATTGATGCATGCCAACGTACGAGACGCAAACCCGGTCCGACTACTTGTCGTATACTTTGGATCGTGCGGTTGCAATGTTGGACAGGCAGAAATAACCTGCCCGTGTCCACGTGGAAACGGGCTACATGCATGAACTGTGCATCGCTGGCAACATGACACAGTCCTTCGACACACCGTCCCATATCCCCCCGGGTGGGGCTACGTCGTCCCATTGGGCAGTCGTCCACTTTCGGCGTGGACTTCCGTACTTGACCAATCGGCTTCGACGTGTGATGTAAGCAATGCTGAGTCATACTGTGTCGAATTCACAAATCATTTTAATACCGTTTGCAACAGCAAACCGGACTTGCAAACGTAAAGAAACAACGACCCAAAACCTTCATGTCGACTTGCAAAATTAGGGTCTCGTTACGTTGTTTCAGCGACTGTGCGGTCGGCTAGCGATGACGTACTTACAAGGCTCTGCCGACGTCGACATCCCTAAACCCAAACCCTCTATATTTCGTTGAAAACATGGGGGTGACGTAGCCATAATTCTTAGAATGGGTGCAAGTTGGAAAACTAATGAAACAAGAGGCAGGTGTTGCACCCAAAGTGTGCATAGGGTTACATAGTAACCGAGCAAAAGTATTCATATTAGTATCTCTTAAGAGGCTAAATAATTGCACGCAATCTGGACCACATAATGGAAGGTTTTCCATGAGACTTTACCTCGTCCGTGGAAGCCAAAACTGGTTGTAAATGGACTTCCAAACTGTCACACACATTTGTTCATACTAATTTTTCTGGTTCGCCCATTCGTGCTCTTAAACATAGTGTATGGTTTGGACGAACTCTTCCTAAATTACTTCAAGCTATGCTGGATTTATTCCAGCTTGTGTGGATGTAAAAGCGAAAAGAAAACAAAAAATTGAACGAATGCGCTTGACGATACACTATTATGTATAACAATTCACCAATATATCGAAGAAAAACCTCTAAAGGCATTTCTTCTCGGTCTTCTTTATGAATATGGTTCTATCGGATGATGAATTCATTTACATGATATGAATATGTTCTTTTATTGTGAACATGCTAGTTTCACACATATATTTTGAACTTCACAAAAAAATGATCTTCGACAAATGTGGATGAATTTTGGATATTTCCTTATGTTATAAAAAATAAGATGATGTAATTATAGGCAGAATTAAATCTATTTACCTTCTTCTATGACAGTTGAATTTCTTTTCTTTCATTTGCATGTTGACCCTGTTTGAAGCCAGGTTCACGAGTACAAATAGTTTACCATGACGACCAGTTCCGTGAAACAGGACTGGGTGAGGCCAAGGAGGAGCGAAACAGAGGTGAAAAAGCAACACTAAATTCTGCTCGCCAGTGGACTCGAGGGGCTCGACCCAACCCAACTTACAGTCCTTACCCTTTTGTCTTGGCGTCGAACTGGTCATTCCGTACTATCCGGGGTCTTTCCGGAAATCTGGGTCGATGTCCGTGATTTTTTTCTTGTGGGACGACCCAAGCTCTGTGTCCGCGGATGTGGGGGGGCATATAGTCCCAACAATTTCTCGCACCCTGATTGGTGGATATGTCAGGAAAATGACCGATCCACCAATCACTATTTTCTTCCGCATCGTTTGGCACGCAAATCGATTGTAATAGGGTTACTATGTAACCCAAAATCGGGGGCGAGCTAGGCAGAAGTTTTTTTTAATGGGGGGGACCTAGTTATTTGTTCTCAGAATGGGGGTGTCTCAGACATGGTTGGCCGAAAATGGGGGCGACCTGGCGATTAGCCAGAAGGGCTGGATATGGGTTATAAAATTGGGCACTTCGACCTCGGAGCCCTGGTTGCTTGCGCGGTTCGATACGGGGACCCGTTTCGATATCTGACCAACCCTTCGGCCCCGCCGGCCGATCTGACCAACCAGAGGGCCCGGTCGCCCAATCTCGACAACCTCAGGGCCCGTCGGCTATGTACTGGCTCTCTCTTGCTCGATCATGCGGAATCAGTGGCCAGCGTTCGCCCATGACTGTCGGTGGGTAGCGAACAATCTGGCAAAACAAATCGAACTTTTTCTTAATGTAACATAGTTGAAAAAACAGAACGTGTCAACAGAACAGGTTCCTACCGTGTTGTCCTTCCATACCGCATGGTTTAGGATCTCACGAAATCGTCGGATGCATTTTGGGCGTTTTATGCCTGTAAACAGTCGTCCGCGATAGCCAGCCCGGTAACACCCCGGCTATCTCGAATCGCGCCGGCGGCTGGCGGGCCCTATTGTTGACCGCCGCCCGAACACGGGCTCCGGCGCTGATGGATCGGGCAATGCGGGTTCCCGCGTTCGGACAACGCAAGAACCCGGGCCCCAAGGTCAATTTATCCTATAAAATTCTGAGAGTCGTATTTATGGCAGTTTTATCTCGTATTCTGCGGGTATGGCGTTGAACCCTTGTTTTTATGCTAGTTGCTTGTGTGGAGCTCTGCGGAAGGGTTTGTGTCGCGACAAAGCTGGTCTGCGACATGCGCGGCCATGTTCGTGGACGAGGAGCTGGAAGGGTACGCAGTGGTAGCTGTTCGCAGAAGTTTGCGCAGAAATCGTTCGATGAGGGCTCGTTGACTCGTTCCGACATAGTTCGCAACTCCAATCCTCATCATGCGACTTTTCACAGAGCATGTCGGCCCTCGAGCATTGACGGGTCTGCGCCCCCCCTTTTGCCCATGACGAGGAAATGGCGTGGCCATCATTTCGTTGCAGAAAAGGACGTCGCCAAGCACAGTTCGTGGGAGTATCTCTGCAGTTTGCATCTTTTCGGGCAGCTGTCGACGAATGCAAGCCTCAGCGCTCGGCTTCCCCTGCTCCCGTGCTTTCGCGAAGGTTTGCGAGAATTCAAATCACCGTCGCTTTTGTGAACTGGGAGGTCAGCGCTCGTAATCTACAGGCAACCCAGGAGAGGAGCCTGCGGCAATGAGGCGCCAGAGCCCTACCACCCTTGTCCAGACCCCGCCCAGCGTGCATTGGGCCGTCTTCCCCAACGCTGCCCCCAAGCTGCAAGTCCACTTGACGCTCCCGTCCCCCTCCAGCCTACACCCATTTGCCGGCAGCTTTCTGGAGCATCCCTGGCCTTCACTGCCACCGAATCACCGTTCAGCTGTTTTCGAAACGTTCAATGCTCCTCCACTAGTCATCCCTTTCCCCGCCCCCACGCTTACCAATGCGATGCCGTCATCGGAGCAGCGGCCGACTGGCCACGCTGCTTCGTCTGGCGAGCGCCAGCCCCACAGCCATGAGCACCACCCAAACCAGCAGGAGCAGCAACAGCAGGCGCAGCAAGCGCGCGAGCGCGAGATCTGGGTGGTGGAGGCGAATGCGTCCCGCTCCACCGAGTCCCGCGTGGAGGTGCTGCTGCTGGCGCTGGGCGAGGCCAAAGCAGCTCGCCTCCCCACCACCGACAGCGACGCCGCCGATGACAACGCCGCTGCTGCCCAAGCAGTGGAGCTCCGGCTTGTGTCCGTCATGACGCACGCTGCAGAAGAAGGTGAGGCCTACGACCG
>SZWC01000206.1:527946-541637 GCA_023375785.1 Penium margaritaceum
GGGGGGGAGACGGGAGCGGAGGAGGGAGCAGCCGCCGCGCGCCAACGCACGCGACGGGGGGGGAGGGGGGGCGGACGGGAGGGGGGGGTCGAAACAAACGCCACGAGGGGGGGGGCAATGCCGACGCGCGCCACGGGAGAGGGCAGCGCCAACGCTCGCCGGAAACATGCGCCTGGAACGCCCGAAAACGCCACAAACGCCCCACACGCCAGAAACGGGGAGCCGGCCTCTACGACTCGAAGACTCCACTAGCGTCGGTCAAGGACGGAGAGGTGGAGGGGCTGGCGTTACGAAGCGAAGAAGAGGAAGTGGAAGCGGAATCAGAAACGGAAGCGGAAGTTCAGCAGGCTCGATGCCATGTTGAGAAAGACACATGTAGAAGATGTTAGATCAAGAAGTAGTAATCAGATACAAGCATTGGAGTACATGTACATGTGGTTTCTGCCTAAGCGCCATCACACTGGGCTTGACGCTCACAAACGGTCATCGCAACGGCTCGTAGCCGTTGACTTAATGGGCACTTAGTTTAGAACAAAACTCCTAACTGGGGAAGGACACTAAATGCACTTCCCTAATTCCTAGCACCACAAGGAACATTGACTACTTCAACAATATATATCCATAAAAATACAAATGTGCACAAGGATCAAAACCTAGACTAGAAGAATATTTATGGTTACAACGATATCTTTCGATCTTACACCGTCTTTATATTATACTTCACTTCAATTGACACACGTGTGGATTTCTTCATTGTTCGTTTGGAAGAGAAGGACGAATAAGGATAAGAAATATATTGGATAAAGGCTTAAAAAATTTAAGAAGATTTATTTGATCAAAGCATGAGACTTTTCTTAATCTTATGCTTCATACATTGAACATAGGATCTTATACATGACGCATCCCACTCATAGTACATACTATCTATACCCATCAGGAGTACCAACCAGATTTACATGAGGTACATATTCATGGAATCAGTTTCAAATTAGACGTGTGTTGTGGATATAGTGAGAATTCATGAGCACATGAACATGTAGAATGCATGTGCGTACAAGGTATGTCAATAAGTAATTTTGAAACATTGTGGTGGTTTTGAATTTGAAAACAAATGATAGTGTCCTCAATGTTTTATTTATGGATGAAATGAGTGAATTTGGAAAATCAATCAATTTTTTCACTACTTTGAAATGAAAATACCTAGCATGGATTTTGTTATAATTTAATATATAATTCTAATTTTTTCTTTTTCTAGATGCTATGAATGAAATTTCGCATCTTCCTTGTGATTGTTTGTCGATATCAAATTGAGAACGAATTATAATTACTTTCACTAAGTTTCACACCATTCATGTAAAAACATTACCCTCGTAACAACTTGGTAATTTTATCTATTAGTTGGTTTCATGGTTTCTAAAAATTATATTGAAAGGTATTTAAATTATTTTATTTTATTGCAGGATTCCTTTTGCCTTGTGAATTCGTCTTGATGAAAATATTTTTTTATTTTTTAATGTTAATAGAAACAAATTCATGAAAATAAAATTCATTATCGGTTCCTTATAATTTTTTTTGAATGCTTTATTGGACGAAGGTAACCGATTTCTTTATTTGGGAGTTTTTGAAACAATCCCACCAATTAGTAGCTTCGTGGTTTGTTGTGACTTGATATATGTATCCAAGTATGGACGTGAGTAAATTTATTGCAGTGATTATTTTGTTTTAATTTTTCCAATTCATAGAAATTTTATTGTTTTACTTTTCTTTCATGTTCATATTGGTATAAAACTTTCAAAAATGTAATCACTTGGACCTGAATTGGTTTTTTGGTTTTTTACCATTTTTTTGTCTTGAAATGGGTTAGGATAAAAAAAATAATTCTTTTTTCTGTTTTTTAATTTCATGATTGCCACTGGTTTTCCCACAGATTCTGGTTTTGTGGTTTGTTTGGGCAAAACGCCTGCACACTTGAGATAGTTCACCTTCTGGTGCATAGTAATATTGGTTTTCAAAAGTACTTTGTCGTCGAAGTAGGAGCGAAATCCATGTAGGAAGGATTTTTCGGAACTCATAGCTGGCATCGATTGCCGGTTGCTCTGTTAAGGCTCAGTCCATGCTTTTACGAGTCCAACAGTAACCCAGACTTCATGATCGGCGCGTTGACATATCATATCACCTACACCACCACAAGGAGAAGTGTCCGTTGTTAAGCCAGTCCATTGGACGAATGACAGAAGCCATTTGTCTCATTTCCAACCAATCAGACTTCCAGTAGGCGTCACGTGGCCACTTGTCGCAGCGAATTCTACTAGGCAGAAGACGAAAGCATGAGCAACCTCTCTTTTCCTGTTTTTGTTTTTTTCTTACCTCTGGTCGTGACTGACTGAGGCGGGGGGGCTACCTAAGCACCAAAGAAGCCTGGGGGTTGAACCCGGCCCCCAGGACACTATATTCAGGTGGCTCGTAAATGCCGGGATGCTTCCACCAGAGGGTGAAACGAGAGCTTAAGAAAAGATGACAGTCTTTGTTGGAGGGGAGGTAGTTAGTGTAAAGTGCAACAGCGAAGTCATCCTCGATGGTTTTCAGCTTGGCCTTAACCCGTTTGGAGTTTTGCCGCATGAGCAGGGCTGAAACTAACCAAATGTGTTGTTGGAAGGCGGTTGGAAATAGATAAATGATCTTATCCGCAGTGGAAGAGCGCGGGTCTGCCCATCTCTCTCGCCAGATAAGTTGGAAGAGTGTGGCACGAATAATTGACCAAGCCGAACTAAATATTTTGGGTTTTACGGGTCCAATAAGCAATTCCAGGGTGGAAGGGGTGGTATCGGGAAAGAGGGAGGTGAAAATGGTGCGTAGTCGGGACGCCAGCGGTTGAAGACGAGGACATGAGAGGAAGCAGTGTTCAATTGTTTCTTCTGCCGAGCAATACGGGCACGTCCTTGATCCATTTCGGGAGAAACGGGTGCGCCTTGCTACAGGTATGGAGCGAAAGAGGACTTTTTTCTGGACATCTTTAGCTCGAAGATCAAGTTGGAGGAAATTATGTTTAGCGCGGAGTGACCGCCAGTCAAGGGGTTCGTTAGGGAGTTTTTCTTTCCAGTTGCCCTCATACGATGGGCAAAAGTTGTGCCTCGCAAGGAGCCGATGATATATTTTGTTAAGGAGGGGAGGGTTGAAGGGAAGCGGTACGCAGGAATGTCAGGTCGTGCAGGTAGGCCAAGCATGGACGTGTTGTCTGACACTATTACAGGAGTAAGTAATTTTCCCCGTATGTGAGAGGTGCGTGCCCAGGGGTGAGGGCTGAGTGTAAGGGAGACAGGATCCACTGCCATGGGTAACGCTGAGTCGACGGAAGGTTGCGGGAGATGAAATGCGATCTGAATAGGGAGGCCTGTGAGATCCTGTATGGTGAAGTATTGGGTGTGTCTGTAAGCAGATAAGAGGGAGGGGCCGTCAGAGATAACTCTTCTCCAAGAAAGTGGGAGTGTGTCTCTAACTTCATCAAGGATATCTTTCTGGGCACTTGACCAAGGACGGGGAGGGTGATAAAAAATATCTGCTAGCGTCATGTTTCGAGTGAGGAGCCAGCGTTCTCGTTGCGAGAGACCGAAAGGTTGGCCATTCTCCTTAAGGATAAAACGATTGAATGCAACATATTCCTTCAGTAATTCCTCGAAGAGGCTGCGTGGGGGTTGAATAGATGGTTCGGAGAGGAGGAAGGACTTGAAGGCGCTTTTCCACTTCGGGTGGATCAACGGGAGTTTGAGCCGTAGGATAGATGGGTGGGAGAGAAAGAAGTGTCCACGCTTGGGGAAGTCTTGCGAGAAGAGCAGCTTGTGCTTCCATTGTGTTTCCCCGGGCTGGAGGAATGAAAATATCCACTTGGTAGCCTGAGCTTCAGTGATGACAGTGGGCCATTCGACACCAAGGCCGCCCTTAGATGGAGGGCTAGCTGCTGTAGCGATAGAGTAAAGGCGAAGGCCTTTCCCTAGACCCATGTGCTCGTTGTTTGATGATAGGAACTGAAGGAGGAGAGAATTAATCTGTTGAAGGTGTTGTTGAGGTGGGGGGCAGCTGTGGCTATAATAGAGGAATTTTGAGTTAAGGTAGGCATTTACTGCGATGACTTTGGTCTGTATTGGGGCTCTGAATTTCTTCCAGAGGAGTATTGATGCCTCAAGTCGGCAAACGATAGGATTCCATGTTTCCTCCGGGTTAAGGTGTGTGGAGAACATATGTCCTAGAATTCGTGTTGGGTTCGAGGGAAGTGTAAAGGGCGAGTGTTGCGGTTGTGGAGTGTGTGCTCCAATGGGGATTAGGCGAGTTTTTCGATAATTGACCCGAAGTCCAGTGTAGCGTGCTACTGTCCTGAGACACCGTGGTGCAATTTGGAGTTCTTGTGTGGAGGAGAGTATTACTGTGGTGTCGTCGGCATAGCCAATGAAGGATTTCCTAAGGTGTGGGGCGATTTGAATCCCACGTAGGTTGTGACAAAGGAGGTCTGCAATGGGTTCCATAGCGCAGATGAAGAGTAAGGGAGCTAGCGGACAACCTTGCCTCACACCGGATAGGAGGGGAATTTCATCTCTGAGATGACCATTAATGAGAAAACGAGTTGGAGTGTGGTGGTGTAAGAGTTTTGCCCATTGGATGAGGGTTGGGGGAAGGCCTAAATGGTGAAGGGCTGCGTAGAGGTAATCGCGGTTGAGGGAGTCGTATGCCTTCTCAAAGTCCGCAGCCAAAAAGTAAAGTGGTGATGAGGTTCGCCTCTCTTTTCCTATTATAGGCCGCAGTTCCATTAGCGGGGGCCAGGAGGGAGGGTGGGCGGGGAGATTGGATGGTGGGGGCCATATGTAGCACCCGAGCTGAACTTGAGAATCGCACAAAAGGAGGGGTTCAAATTATTATGCATCCAGAAAACTTATCATCAGGATATGGGGATTAAACACATGGATTGACTAATGACGCATTCGCACGTTCTTACGAACTTGTACCCGAGGGGTCTCACTAGTGAAGAGAGATCTCTTCCATGGATTTGGAAAATATCTCGGCAATAGATTAATATAATATATGAAAAATATAATTAAAATATACTAAAGTACTTTTATGCGCAAATCGGTACTTGTTTCTCCTACATATGATCGACTTATGAGGTCTTACAACATGCAAAAAATGCTTGAGGCTAACCAAGACTAGTTTTCAAAACAAAATTTTAGATATTTGGCTTCTTTTTGTGAAAGGGGTTACAGTAATGTGGGCAAAATGGTGTAAATGGATAAGGTTCGGGGTTTCATGCCACAACGAGCTTTCAGAGGTTTATAATGTGGAGGAGATGGTTTGAGGAGATGGTTTGTTTAACCTGAAATACACATTTAAGCAGCCTCATGAAGTTTTGAGGGTATTTCAACCACTTGTAATTAAATAAATCATAACAAACTCAATAATCAATGCGTTTGTAGATGATGGATGTGGTGTTGATGCCCTTCGGTTTGTACTATTAATATGGCTGCCTATACAAGAGAAATGCAGCATTATTTATGCATGGAATCTTTTGCCTCGGGGGGTGAATTGCAACATGGGAAAGAGGGGTGGTCCAATTAGTGGGTGAGTTTAAGGATTTGGCACAATACACGTCAAGCTGCTCATTAAGACGCATGAGTGAAGCATTTCCCACCAGTGAGGATTGGAAAAAAAAAGGAAAAAAAAGCAAAAACTATAACAACGCTACGTCGCTTTGGGACTAATTGGTCAACTGGAGTTACCCTTGCAATATGAGCTCCAAAGAGGCCAAATAGTTGGTTGCATCTGTCATTTTGGTTGAGACATGTCATAGCAAGACGGACCGCGTCGTCGCAAAACATGAATTAACAAAATGGGCATCTTAACCCTCGCCATCCCATGTGACAACGTCACGCTGAAACAAGATCTCTGAGACTTTTACGAGTGTAGTGATGTGGTGGATTCTCCACCGTGATAATCCCCTTGCCTCAACTCCTACCAATGATTTTCTTTTTCTTTGGCCTTGTTTCTGACTAGACTAGCCCGTGGGTAGTTTTCCGGGCATGCACTCCTCGAGACAATAAGATCGAGTCCCCGAAACACTGGAAGCATATTTAAAAGTCGCTTTTAATCCTAAAAATCGCTTCTACATTACATTCCCCCGCCCCGCCCCCTCCCATATGATGTGAACCATCCCATTTCTTACTCGCTTGCGGAGGTTCGATCACCATGCACTTGACTACGGAAGTCATGAGACAAGATCGTGCATAAGATCATGTTTTCATACTCTTGTCACGTGTCATACTTTTGTGTCGGGTTCATGCACAACCAATCACCCATGCGTGATTTTTACAATCTTTGGCCAATTCTGCACAAGATCTTGTGTTGAACACGTGGCATATTGGCTTTGCCTAGACCATGTGGTCACAACCTTCACAAACCCCACACACGTGTTGGTATTATTTCATCAAAGATATATGAGAAGTGTATATTTGTTTGCATGGTTGATGCCATTTGGGAAGGATGTTGTAAACGATGCCTCGCTAGTTTGGAAAGATGGACAAGCAAATTTCCCCCCATCCCATGCAGTGCTTGTTTGGCTAGCTATTTTGGTGATGCCTCCCCCCCCCCCTTTTGCTGGAAGCATTCCTACGACCAAAGAACGGGGCATCCTCGCAAAACTTTTCCAGGTTCACACGACACTTATGCATGTATTATGTGCATGATCTCTTCATGGGGGTTTCTGCCAAGGTAAAACCTCCTTGAGACATTCTAAAGCTATCCAATCCAGGATCCGGATACAAGCCCCCTTAGCTGCACCCATGTGCTTGTGACCACGTGCATGTCATGCGGACCTTTATCAGCACCCATGAGTTGGATGGATGAGCTAAACCACGTTCCACTAAGTCCACGCGACTCGCATGCTAGATTGGTCTTAGGTTGCGGAGGATGTTGGTGTTGAGCACACTTGGTCTCCTTCCTTCATTTTCAATCATCTTCGAAGGAGGTTGTCTGGTATATAACTTTGCCATCGGGTACAACAAGGCCATGGTTCGGCCTAGGCGATATTCTCGTAACCACATTCTTCTCCAACCATAGGTTGCTACTCACATCCGTATTAAAAGCATGCTGACTTTAAACTAGGCTATCTGAAATACACAGACCCTACTGCCTCATGAATTCGTTATTAAAAAATTCTTTTCTTGTTCAAATTCAAGTATTTGAGTACATATAGAAATCCATAAAAAATTTATCAAACACACTTTCATATTTCATTTTTTGGAGTCTGTTGTTTTGTATGTGGTGAACTGGTCTATGTGTTGTGTTCGCTAGTCTGAATGTGTGTTTGGGTTAAAATCAAAGTGTTCCATGATTTCGTTATGAACTGGCTGCAAGCGTGTTATGGCATGTCACGACAACGCACGACCAGAGCGTGGGATTCAGCAATCGAGAGCAATTAAAGACATGTCGTGACAGAGAGAAAGAGATGTGGAGAGGAAGAGACACGGGCATGGGATGAAAATCTTATTCGTAGACAGTACATGGATCAGCCTACGACGACATCCTCCTCCTCATACCCCTATTGGTCAGACTCAGTGAGGTAGCTCAGCACGTCCGTGGATGCATCACACTGGAAATCTACATCATAGCATTTGTCCCATCCATCCTGGCGCCATGCGTTTTGGACAATCTATGGATTCTTACGCAGGTGATCCCTTGCAACATCCAACCGACCGTAGCATCTTTGATGTGACGCACGCCGAGGTCGACATGCATCCCATCCTTGAGCTGCTCTCCCACCTAGGATGAGTAGCCCTTGAAGACTTCTCCCTTCAAAGGTTTTTGTAGACCGATGTCAGTGAGCTGAAGCTTCGTGGTGCAACCTGCGGGGATGTACAACTACTGCACAAAGGGAAAACGCTCACGCATCCAAGCATGGAAGATGTCCGATGCCTAGAGGGGCCATGCGTCAAGGATGAGCAACAGCTTGTTCTTTGCATGGTCGAGGTTGTACTCGTGACACTTGCGAATGAAAAATGGTTCGAATACCATGCAAAACCATTCTTTTGTTGTTTCAACGTTTGTCCAACGGTTAGGCATGTGCAAAAACTACCACTTGGAGGTCTTGATGGCCACGTCAGAGTTGGGGCCGCATGGGTGGCAGGCTTTGGTCTTCCCTATCCAGATGACCTTGAAGGGGATAACCTCTCTGTCCATGGCCGAGGCCACCAGCACCGTGACTTGTCGTTTTTCCTCCTTCCCACAGACCTTCACCTCCTCTACACCTTTCGGTACATAGGTGTAGTGAGGTGCGGGTACGAGGTGCACGCCGGTGTGGTCGGCGTTCACCACCAGGTAGGCCGGGATGTTGTACATGCAAATGTAAAAGGCGGCGCGTCTGTGCATGGCGAGTGCACGGAGCTCCCAGTCGGTGGGAAGCTTATGTGATGCCGTTGTGCAACATCGCCATCTCAGTTGAGCTCCTCCCCGATGAACTTCCGGCACCAGCTTCGGCTGAAAATTTGGTTGTCCGGCTTTTCGTCTAGCTTGTCGACCCCGCGCTCCCACAATATGCCATGCACCTTCTCTTTGATGATGGCGCTACTGAGTGGGACCCCCTTCTCTTCCAGCACCTCCAACGCACAAAGCACCTCGTCCTTCAGTGCCGGGTGTTCGTGGAAGTAGGATTTCCATCCATGGCTGTCTAGCACACGTGGCTCACTGTGCGCCGCGACATCCTTTGGTTGCGCACCACCAGCAACGAGTGCCGGAGCATAGCTTCAAAATATTCCCACATGGCTCATACCACCCTTTCACGGTGCTGTATGCGAGACGTTCGTAGATGGACAGGGTAGAAGGGGTGTAGTAGGTGCGTTGGAGGAAGGTGATGGCGTTGTGGATAGACCCACCGTGCCTCATCACAATCGCGTGGATGGTCGGGACATGTCCTAGATTGAACCAGTCGATGTACGAGCAACGTTTGTTCGTGCATTCGGTGGAAGAAGACGATGACGAGGACGGAGTAGAAATGGGCATGAAGCTCGTCTCCGCATCATTAGGAGCTGCTTCGTCATCCGTGTCTGTGTCACCAGCCTCCAACTCCGCCAACAACGCTGCAACAATTTGCTTTTCTCACTCATCATGCTCAGACAACTCCTATGCAGAGACAACCACCAGTACGGTGGCTTTGATGTGGCCGTCCACGGCTGCATGCTGGTCTTCATCAGCGAAGACTGTGTCACCTTCGCTTGCCTCGTCCACGATATCGCCAGTCTCCTGGACCACTTGCGATCCAACGTCGGCATGTGGGGCTTCTTTGTTGTTGGAGTTGTCAGACAGGACCATGCGCTAGCGCTTCTTCGGAAGTGTCTCGTGGATAGAAGTGTCCGTGGACACATTTTCCGTCATTTGATCCACTAGTACGGCACTTGCCGATGGTTTCACGGACGGTGGAAGGACAACAGACAACGTCTTGCGCAGACGGCCGGGGCCACAACGGGGTGGGACGACCGGCTTAGGCCCAGCAAGGACACGTGTCACGTTCTGCTGATGTTCCTTGCAAGACACCTTGGCGAAGAATCTGGTTAGGCAAGACATCGTGACTAGGTTGGTTGCAAATGAATAGGTTGTTATCTACATGGACAGCCTATTGATGGTTCGTAGGGTAGGGCGACTCCATGCGGCGCATCGCATGACTGTTGATTTTCGTGTTGCGACACACTGCTGCCTTCGCCAAGGCATGGACCACCAACCACCGAAATTAAGACTATGTGTGACGACCGTTCACAATCGTTGTTCGTGCCATTCACCCGTTCAAACGTTCTCCACAGGAAAAAAATGAAGATATTTTCCCCACACAGGGAAAATAGGCACAGCCAATGAAATCATGGTTACAGATGTGTCCTGCTTTATTGTAATTGAGTGCAAATTAAGTATTATTTTGTAAATAAAATTTGGTTACACATCAAAAAATACTTAGACAACGAATTCATCAGGCAGTAGGGTATCTCGAAGTCTCTAGATTTTGTTTTCAAGCAAAGTGTTCATAACATTATATGCACCTACCGGCTGGAATTTTGCCACCAACCATGATTCTATTGTTAGATGAACACCTTTCGGATGCCAGACCAACATCTTTGTTGGGGTTAAGCACTTGTACATCACAGTGTGTTATCGAACCACGTGAACATCTGGTTCCATACGTTTGATCATGGCAACTAGGAAATACACAACAAGTCTATGAACCCGTGAAGGGAATCCATTGTTCATTATCTTGATTTACGCATCCTTGTTGTAAGGTCTTGATGCGTATGAGGAGAATACCTAGCCCCTCATGGGGAAGGTCAACTTGAAACATGCATTCCAAGAACTTGCCTTGGAAATCTTTCGACAAGTTCACCCATAAAATATATGCATTACATTCGGTAAATCCACGAGCAATATAGTGGTTCTTCATTGACCAGTGGGCAAAACGTTTTGGGGAATGAGGGATCTTGATCCTCGTATCATTTTTTCTTCCTGTCATCCTTCTGAAGTGAACCCACTTGGGTCATGTGGCTTCTCAAACAGTTTGCATGAAAATTTCCATGATACAACCAAATTATTTGAATTAACTTACAAATTTTATATACCTTTGCCAAGGCATGTTTTCTAAGGATGTCGTCCTTACATTCGACATAGTATAAAAATAGAACCATGTCCAAACCAAGGGAATTCAAACAGCTATCCATGACATCTCGGGTTGATTGAGCCTGGTTCAACAACACCGCAGTCAAGTGAGGTATCCATCCATAGTTGAAAAGTCACCACTGTCAAAACTCCTACTGTCTTATAGGTATGTAAAGAAGATTCATCTATGATCCATGTCATAGATCGCTTTGTTATAGAAAAATCAGCTGTGGCCCATACTTGTACAACAATATGGCACAACCGTTTGTTGCAACATTCACAGGCATGATTGGAATCCATTCCTACAATGTATGAAGAGCACAACACGCATCACCGGTACACCGTGCCATTGTTTTCTCATGTCATAAATGCTTTAGGATTCTTCCACAGATACCAGTGAGGAATGTCGCTCCTCGGGGCCCTAATTGGTTCATTGTACATCACAAATTGGATACCAGAAACTTACTATTCTTGGTTGGTCTCCGCATTACATTTAAACAGTTATGTGATCATTCGGGTTCCAAATATGTAGGTATAGATACTTGGCCAGTACATACCTATCGGTTAAGAATTCGTCTTCACAATCGTAAGCACCGGCCATGACTTTTGGACCATTTCGTGACCCTAATTACCGTAGTGCCAGTAGTATTCACTTAATTTTTCATTTGCAATTGAGTACCTGAATAGTTCATACAAAATCCGGTCAGTTTTGGTTCTTTCTGTGCTTAGCTCATGTGCACCATCTTTAATGTCGCCATGGATAAACGAATGATATCTGGGTCAAACGCGTCAAATGTCGAGAGAGACGGCCTCAGATCTATTATTTTGAGCTCCAAATCCTTGCCTGAGAGATCCTTGCTGTCTCTCTTTTGCTTGTCATCCAATAGAAGGAGTGATCAAGAGACTTAGAAGTGCAAATACAAGAACTGAGCATCAAGAATAATGAACACACACACACGCACACACACACACACACACACACACACACACACGCATACACACACACACATACATATGTATATATATGTATATATATATATAGATTCAAGCCACTCTAAAGTCAACATTTCCTACGTGTATAGATTTTTAAACCCCAACAAAGTTGAAAGTTTTCATGGTTTAGATTTATTTTTAGCAAATACTGGTGGCACTACGGTATGTCTTTGATGGTTTGTGGAAAACGAGAGATCATTGTGGTACACGTAAAATATGAAAATGGAGGAGGTAATCACCCCTTTCCCCGCTAGCATGAGATGCTGCATGATGGGAGAAGGAACTCAGGTCACTCATGTTGTTTTCAGTATCCATGGCACATTCACTTGTTGAGTGAATGCAGCTTGAAGGTGTCATCCTCGGGTCTTTGTTGAGTTGAACAATCTATGCTTCTACACCTTGTCGTAGTCGACATTAGCTTGATGCACATACCGGTAATGAAGATTGAGAAGATTGTTCCAAATGGTAAAATTATCCTACTGAAAGGCATGTCGTGCCTTGGTGGACATCAAGGCACGACTTGCCTTCAACATCAATGGTACAAGTATACTACAATAACTTTATGACGTGCCTCATGATGATGGAATGAACTGTGTGCCTGCATAATACTCCTTAGGTTACAAGTTACATGGTTTGACACACTCTTTGAATGATCATGCTCAAGTGAGACGTTGTCATGCAAATCAAAAGTGACTTGTTTGGTCAAAGTTAAACTGAAGTTGTCACTTCTAATCAACCATCACAACACGTGTAAAAACCACCCACTTGGTCTTGCTTGTTACATCGATTTCATTATTTAATCGTCAAGAATGTATGATAAAGGTTCACTTGGATGTTGTGAACTTCCATATTGACATCATTACATAGTGAATGTGTTAATTGGTATTAATTGCATGATTTTTTTGTCATCAATCTACCCATCACTGTGAATTTCTGGCATCTTGAACATCTAGTTCAAGATGTCTTATGCCAAGAATTCTACATGTTTTAAACATTTAAAAACATTTAAATGTTTAAAACATTTAAATGTTTTTAATTTTTTTAAAATCATTTGACAAATCTTGTGTCATCTTGAACAAGGTAAGTCATGTCCAGACCATCATACACATCCATCACAGTTTTTTTGTCCATGCAAGATGTGCATGTTCTAGGACTTGGTGATGAAACAAATTTGTTTCCATATAATATCCTAGTTTTGGATATGAGAAAACATGTTCATCTTCACCATGTTCCAATCTTGAGGATACCAGCCCCGTACCAAATGTAATAGATTCATTGGAAATCTTCCCGCACGTTTTTTAAGAGCTATGTTCGGGCATCAGTTTATCACCACAGTCATGTATCATTCTTTATGAACATGCCCGATGATTCTTTCTGAGGAATTTCAGGGTATGATCATCCTAAATTCCGTGGAGATGTTCCACAACCATCAAGTGACATGTTTTTGGCGCTTCAAGCATGGATTGCATTCCTTTGGTGGTGCTATCCAGGGAATGACCAAGATTCATCATGTTACTTCTAAATCAAGTTCAAACAAAGCCAGGTGTAGCATTAGGGTGCATTAAACACCCATGTTATTGGTGCAATCAGCACCTTCAACATGTGCTGTACAGAGGAAACTGACATGCCCAGTCCACTTGGGATTTCCATCAATAGTGCTTTCAACATTC
This sequence comes from Penium margaritaceum, assembly GCA_023375785.1. Taxonomy (NCBI): domain Eukaryota; kingdom Viridiplantae; phylum Streptophyta; class Zygnematophyceae; order Desmidiales; family Peniaceae; genus Penium; species Penium margaritaceum. The sequence continues at coordinate 541,278 of SZWC01000206.1, forward strand.
ACATCAGTGGTGCATTTGGCATCCACGACACAACTGCGACACCTCACTTGTGCAATCAGTGCTTGAAACAATGGTAGATTTTCCACTTGTGTCAAAGTCACATTCAAAAGCCACATCAATGATAAAACAGAAACTCACAACAACGATTTGTATGAAACTCACAACCATACTACAATTGCCGTTTCCATTTGTTTCATGTTCCAAACGCAACTGGCACTTGTGAATTTAATGCATTCAGCCCTTGTACAAATATTTCCACCATCATGTGTGTGTGTGTGTGTGTGTGTGTGTGTGTGTGTGTGTGTGTGTGTGTGTGTGTGTGTGTGTGTGTGTGTGTGTGTGTGTGTGTGTGTGTGTGTG
>SZWC01000207.1:7145-27851 GCA_023375785.1 Penium margaritaceum
GCCGTTTAATGTACTTGGCAAACTTTGTGGTCATGGTCAGTGCCACATGCCAATTTTGTCAAGGCATTGCGCACAATAGCCGTGCCAAGCCACCGGTTTTTTTATCTTGTTTATACCTGCAAGGTCATGCATATTAGATGTGCACTAAGATTGGGCACTCTCACCGTGGCTCACTCGTGTTACGATTCATCGAAGTTCAAGTCACTAGGTAAACTTTGTGGTCACGGTCAGTGGCACATGCCAGCTTTGTCAAGGCATTGCGCACAATAGCCACACCGAGCCACCAGTATTCTACCTTGTTTCTACCTGCAAGATCATGCCTAGAACATCTGCACTGTGAGTGGAAACTCTGACTGTGGCTGACTCGTGTTATGATTCATATCCGTAAACTTTGTGGTCATGGTCAGTGGCACATGCAAACTTTGTCAAGGCATTGCGCACAATAGCCGTGTCAAGCCAACAGTTTTTTCCCTTGTTTATACCTGGAAGGTCATGCATATTAGATTTGCACTGTGATTGGGTACTCTGAATGTGGCTGACTCGTGTTACGATTTGTAGAAGTCAAAGTTACTTGGTAAACTTTGTGGTCATGGTCAGTGGCACGTGCCAACTTTGTCAAGGCATTGTGCACAATAGCCATGCCAAGCCACCGGTTTTTTACCTTGATCATACCTGCAAGGTCATGCATATTAAATGTGCACTGTGATTGGATACTCTGAGCGTGGCTGACTCGTGTTACGATTCGTAGAAGTTCAAGTCACTTGGTACACCTTGTGGTCATGGTCAGTGGCACATGCCAACTTTGTCAAGGCATTGCGCACAATAGCCACACCAAGCCACCAGAAGTTTGCCTTGTTTGCACCTGCAAGACCATGCCTAATACATCTGCACTGTGATTGGTCACTCTGACCGTGGCTGACTCGTGTTTTAATTCATAGCCGCTTAATGTACTTGGCAAACTTTGTGGTCATGGTCAGTGGCACATGCCAACTTTGTCAAGGCATTGCGCACAATAGCCGTGCCAAGCCACCGGTTTTTTACCTTTTTATACCAGTAACGTCATGCATATAAGATTTGCACTATGATTGGACACTCTGACAGTGGTTGACTCGTGTTACGACTCGTAGAAGTTAAAGTCACTTGGTAATCGTTGTGGTCATGGTCAGTGGCACATGCCAACTTTGTCAAGGCATTGCGCACAATAGCCGTGCCAAGCCACCAGTTTTTTACCTTGTGTATACCTGCAAGGTCATGCATATTAGACGTGCTCTGTGATTGGGCACTCTGACCATGGCTGACTCGTGTTACGATTCGTAGACGTTAAAGTCACTTGGTAAACTTTGTGGTCATGGTCAGTGGCACATGCCAACTTTGTCAAGTCATTGCGCACAATAGCCACACCGAGACACCGGTATTCTACCTTGTTTATACCTGCAAGATCATGCCTAGTACATCTGCACTGTGATTGGAGACTCTCACCGTGGCTGACTCGTGTTATGAGTCATAGCCGTTTAAGGTACTTGGTAAACTTTGTGGTCATGGTCAGTCGCACATGCCAACTTTGTCAAGGCATTGCGCACAATAGCCATACCAAGCCACCGGTTTTTTACCTTTTTTATACCTGCAAGTTCATGCCTAGTACAACTGAACTGTGATTAGGCACTCTGACTGTGGCTGACTTGTGTTACGGTTCGTAGAAGTTAAAGTCACTTGGTAAACTTTGTGGTCGTGGTCAGTGGCACATGCCAACTTTGTCAAGGCATTGCGCACAATAGTCGTGCCAAGACACCGGTTTTTGACCTTGTTTATACCTGCAAGGTCATGCATATTAGATGTGCACTGTGATTGGGTACTCTGACCGTGATTGACTCGTGTTACGATTCGTAGAAGTTAAAGTCACTTGGTAAACTTTGTGGTCATGGTCAGTGGCACATGCCAACATTGTCAAGGCATTGCGCACAATAGCTGTGCCAAGCCACCGGTTCTTTACCTTGTTTCTACTTGCAAGGTCATGCATGTTAGATGTGCACCGTGACTGGGCACTCTGAATGTGGCTGAATTGTGTTACGATCGCTAAAAGTTAAAGTCACTTGGTAAACTTTGCGGTCATGGTCAGTGGCACATGCCATTTTTGTCAAGGCATTGCGCACAATATCTGTGCAAAGCCACCGGTTTTTTACCTTGTTTATACCTGCAAGGTCATGCATGTTAGGTGTGCACCGTGATTGGACACTCTGACTGTGGCTGACTCGTGTTACAACTCGTAGAAGTTAAAGTCACTTGGTAAACTTTGTGGTCATGGTCAGTGGCACATGCCAACTTTGTCAAGGCATTGCGCACAATAGTCACGCCAAGCCACCAGTGTTTTACCTTGTTTGTACCTGCAAGATCATGCCTAATACATCTGCACTGTGATTGGACACTCTGACCGTGGCTGACTCGTGTTACGGTCAATAGAAGTAAAGTCACTTGGATACATTTGTGGTCATGGTTAGTGGCACATGCCAACTTTGTCAAGGCATTGCACACAATAGCTACAACGATCCACCAGTATTCTACCTTATTTATACCTGTGAGGTCATGCCCAGTATATCTACACAGTGATTGAATACTCTGACCGTGGCTGTCTTGTGTTATGGTTCATAGCCATTTGATGTACTTGGTAAACTTTGTGGTCATGGTCAGTGGCACATGCCAACTTTGTCAAGGCATCGCGCACAATAGCCACAGCGAGCCACCAGTATTCTACCTTGTTTGTACCTGCAAGATCATGCCTAGTACATGTGAATTATGATTGGACACTCTGACCGTGGCTGACTCGTGTTATGATTCATAGCCGTTTAATGTACTCGGTAAACGTTGTGGTCATGATCAGTGGCACATGCCAACTTTGTCAAGGCATTGCGCACAATAGCCGTGCCAAGCCACCGGTTTTTTACCTTGTTTATACATGCAAGGTCATGCATATTAGATGTGCACTGTGATTGGGGACTCTGACCATGGCTGACTCGTGTTACGATTCGTAAAAGTTAAAGTCACTTGGTAAACTTTGTGGTCATGGTCAGTGGCACATGCCAACTTTGTCAAGGCATTGCGCACAATAGCTACACCGAACCACCAGTATTCTACCTACTGCTCAAGGAACTCAACGATAGAGATTTGCCTGATTATGAAATGTATGAATTAGATGGAAAAATTGGGTTCAGTTTCATTTTCGGAATCATAAGTGAACGATTTGACATTCAACTGACACATTGAATTCAACAAAAGGCCCAGGATCATTTCTGCAGAAATCCAATATTTCAACAAGATATTCCATTGTACAAAGAAATACTAAGGACCACCGACGGGTCAAGGTGTGTTTCTTGTTACGTGGGTTTGTCATTTTGTACAGATGGTTGTTCACGCCTATTTGTCGTTCCCTACAACGAATGATTCTACGGAGATTGTGAACTAGCATGTGATGTGAAACATGAGTGAACATTTCCTGCACCGTGATTTCACCAAAAACATATTCACATTATTTGTGTAACATTTTAATTTCATCGAACAATTTTTTGACACAATTTCAATGACCAGAAAAACATTTAAAATTGAATACCTCGAGCAGCAGGGTACCTTGGTTGCACCTGCAAGATCAAGCCTAGTACATCTACACTGTGATTGGACACTCTGACTGTGGCTCACTCGTGTTATGATTCATAGCCGTTTAAGGTACTTGGTAAACTTTGTGGTCATGGTCAGTGGCACATGCCAACTTTGTCAAGGCATTGCGCACAATAGCCGTGCGAAGCAATTGGTACGGTCATGCATATTAGATGTGCACTGTGATTGGGCACTATGAATGTGGCTAACCTGTGTTACGGTTTGTAGAAGTTCAAGTCACTTGGTAAACTCTGTGGTCATGGTCAGTGGTACATGCAAACTTTGTCAAAGCATTGCGCACAATAGCCATGCCAAGCCACCGGTTTTCTACCTTGTTTATACCTGCAAGTTCATACATATAAGATGTGCACTGTGATTGGGCACTCTGACCATGATTGACTCCTGTTACGATTTGTAGAAGTTAAAGTCACTTGGTTAACTTTGTGGGCATGGTCAGTGGCACATGCCAACTTTGTCAAGGCATTACGCACAATAGCCACTTGGAGCCACCAGTATTCTACCTTGTTTCTACCTGCAAGATCATGCCTAGTACATCTGCACTGTGATTGGACACTCTGACCGTGGCTGACTCGTGTTATGATTCATAGCCGTCTAAGGTACTTGGTAAACTTTGTGGTCATGGTCAGTGGCACATGCAAACTTTGTCAAGGCATTGCGCACAATTGCCATGTCAAGCCAATGGTTTTTTCCCTTGTTTATACCTGTAAGGTCATGCATACTATATGTGCACTGTGATTGGGCACTCTGAACGTGGCTGACTTGTGTTACGATTCGTAGAAGTTAAAGTCACTTGGTAAACTTTGTGGTCATGGTCAGTGGCACATGCCAACTTTGTCAAGGCATTGTGCACAATAGCCGTGCCAAGCCACCGGTTTTTTACCTTCAATATACCTGCAAGGTCATGTATGTTAGATGTGCAATGTGATTGGGCACTCTGAGCGTGGCTGACTCGTGTTACGATTTGAGAAGTTAAAGTCACTTGGTAAACCTTGTGGTCATGGTCGGTGGCACATGCCAACTTTGTCAAGGCATTGCGCACAATAGTCACACCAAGCCACCGGTGGTTTACCTTGTTTTCACCTGCAAGATCATGCCTAATATATCTGCACTGTGATTGGTCACTCTGACCGTGGCTGACTTGTGTTATGATCAATAGACGTAAACGTCACTTGGATACATTTGTGGTCATGCTCAGTGGCATATGCCAACTTTGTCAAGACACTGCGCACAAGAGCCACACCGAGCCACCAGTATTCTACCTTGTTTAAACCTGTAAGGTTATGCCCAGTATATCTGCACTGTGATTGGACATTCTGACCGTGGCTGACGCGTGTTATAATTCATAGCCGTTTAATGTACTTGGTAAACTTTGTGGTCATGGTCAGTGGCACATGCCAAGTTTGTGAAGCCACTGCGCACAATGGCCGTGCCAAGCCACCAGTTTTTACCTATTTATACCAGTAACGTCATGCATATTAGATGTGTACAATGATCGGACACTCTGACAGTGGTTGACTGGTGTTACGATTCGTAGACGTTAAAGTCACTTGGTAAACATTGTGGTCATGGTCAGTGGGACATGCCAACTTTGTCAAGGCATTGCGCACAATAGCCGTGCCAAGCCACCCGTTTTTTACCTTGTGTATACCTGCAAGGTCATGCATATTAGATGTGCACTGTGATTGGGCACTCTGACCATGGCTGACTCGTGTTACGATTCGTATAAGTTAAAGTCACTTGGTAAGCTTTGTGGTCATGGTCAGTGGCACATGCCAAATTTGTCAAGTCATTGCGAACAATAGCCACACCGAGACACCAGTGTTCTACATTGTTTATACCTGCGAGATCATGCCTAGTACATCTGCACTGTGATTGGACACTCTCACCGTGGCTGACTCGTGTTATGAGTCATAGCCTTTTAAGGTACTTGGTAAATTTTGTGGTCATGGTCAGTGGCACATGCCAACTTTGTCAAGGCATTGCGCACAATAGCCGTACCAAGCCACCGGTTTTTTACCTTGTTTATACCTGCAAGGTCATGCCTAGTACAACTGAACTGTGATTAGGCACTCTGACTGTGGCTGAGGTGTGTTACGGTTTGTAGAAGTTAAAGTCACTTGGTAAATTTTGTGGTCATGATCAGTGGCACATGCCAACTTTGTCAAGGCATTGCGCACAATAGCCGTACCAAGCCACCGGTTTTTTACCTTGTTTATACCTGCAAGGTCATGCATGTTAGATGTGCACCGTGATTGGGCACTCTGAATGTGGCTGACTCGTGTTACGATCGCTAGAAGTTAAAGTCACTTGGTAAACTTTGTGGTCATGGTCAGTGGCACATGCCGATTTTGTCAAGGCATTGCGCACAATAGCTGTGCCAAGCCACCGGTTTTTTACCTTGTTTATACCTGCAAGGTCATGCATGTTAGATGTGCACCGTGATTGGACACTCTGACTGTGGCTGACTCGTGTTACGAATCGTAGAAGTTAAAGTCACTTGGTAAACTTTGTGGTCATGGTCAGTGGCACATGCCAACTTCGTCAAGGCATTGCGCACAATAGCCACGCAAAGCCACCGGTATTTTACCTTGTTTGTACCTGCAAGATCATGCCTAATACATCTGCACTGTGAGTGGACACTCTCACCGTGGCTGACTCGTGTTATGATCAATAGAAGTAAAGTCACTTGGATACATTTGTGGTCATGGTCAGTGGCACATGCCAACTTTGTCAAGGCATTGCACACAATAGCCACACTGATCCACCAGTATTCTACCTTGCTTATACATGCAAGGTCATGCGCATTATATCGGCACTGTGATTGGACACTCTGACCGTGGCTGACCCGTGTTATTATTCATAGCCGTTTAATGTACTTGGTAAACTTTGTGGTCATGGTTAGTGGCACATGCCTACTTTGTCAAGACATTGCGCACAATAGCCGTGCCAAGACACCGGGTTTTGGCCTTGTTTATACCTGTAAGGTCATGCCTAGTACATCTGAACTGTGACTGGGTACTCTGACCGTGGCTGACTCGTGTTATTATTCGTAGAAGTTGAAGTCACTTGGTAAACTTTGTGGTCGTTGTCAGTGGCACATGCCAACTTTGTCAAGGCATTGCGCACAATAGCTGCACCGAGCCACCAGTATTCTACCTTGTTTAAACCTGCGAGGTCATGCCCAGTATATCTGCACAGTGATTGGACACTCTGACCGTGGCTGACTCGTGATATGATTCATAGCCGTTGAATGTACTTGGTAAACTTTGTGGTCATGGTCAGTGGCACATGCCAACTTTGTCAAGGCATTGTGTACAATAGCCGTGCCAAGCGATTGGCACGGTCATGCATATTAGATGTGCTCTGTGATTGGGTACTCTGAATGTGGCTGACCTGTGTTACGGTTTGTAGAAGTTCAAGTCAATTGGTAAACGTTGTGGGCATGGTCAGTGGCACATGCCAACTTTGTCAAGGCATTGCACATAAAAGCCACACCGAGCCACTAGTACTCTACCTTGTTTGTACCTGCAAGATCATGCCTTGTATATCTGCACTATGATTGGACACTCTGACCGTGGCTGACTCGTGTCATGATCAATAGAAGTAAAAGTCCGTTGGATACAATTGTGGTCATGGTCAGTGGCACATGCCAACTTTGTCAAGGCATTGCGCACAATATCCACACCGAGCCACCAGTATTCTACCTTGTTTATACCTGCAAGGTCATGCCCAGTATATCTGCACTGTGATTGGACCCTCTGACCGTGGCTGACTCGTGTTACAATTCATAGCCGTTTAATGTACTTGGTAAACTTTGTGGTCATGGTCAGTGGCACATGCCAATTTTGTCAAGGCATTGCGCACAATAGCCGTGCCAAGCCACTGGTTTTTTACCTTGTTCATACCTGCAAGGTCATGCATATTAAATGTGCACTGAGACTGGCCACTCTGACCATGGCTGACTCGTGTTATGATTCGTAGAAGTTCAAGTCACTTGGTAAACTTTGTGGTCACAGTCAGTGGCACATGCCAACTTTGTCAAGGCATTGCGCACAGTAGCCACACTGAGCCACCAGTATTCTACCTTGTTTGCACCTGCAAGATCATGCCTAGTACATCTGCACTGTGATTGGACACTCTGATTGTGGCCGACGCGTGTTATGATTCTTAGCCGTTTAAGGTACTTGGTGAACTTTGTGGTCATGGTCAGTGGCACATGCAAACTTTGTCAAGGCATTGCACACAATAGCCGTGCCAGGCCACCGGTTTTTTCCCTTGTTTATACCTTTAAGGTCATGCATATTACATGTACACTGTGATTGGGCACTCTGAATGTGGCTGACTCGTGTTACGATTCGTAGAAGTTAAAGTCACTTGGTAAACTTTGTGGTCATGGTGAGTGGCACATTCCAACTTTGTCAAGGCATTGTGCACAATAGCCGTGCCAAGCCACCAGTTTTTTACCTTGTATATACCTGCAAGGTCATGCATGTTAGATGTGCACTGTGATCGGGCACTCTGACCGTGGCTGACTTGTGTTACGATTCATAGAAGTTAAAGTCACTTGGTAAACCTTGTGGTCATGGTCAGTGGCACATGCCAACTTTGTCAAGGCATTGCGCACAATAGCCACACCAAGCCACTGGTGTTTTCCCTAGTTTGCACCTGCAAGATCATGCCTAGTACATGTGCACTGTGATTGGACACTCTGACGGTGGCTGTCTCGTGTTATGATCAATAGACGTAAACGTCCATTGGATACATTTGTGGTCATGGTCAGTGGCACATACCAATTTTGTCAAGGCATTGCGCACAATAGCCACACCGAGCTACCTGTATTCTACCTTGTTTAAATCTGCAAGGTCATGCCCAGTATATTTGCACTGTCATTGGACACTCTGACCGTGGCTGACTCGTGTTATAATTCATAGCCGTTTAATATACTTGGTAAACTTTGTGGTCATGGTCAGTGGCACATGCCAACTTTGTCAAGGCATTGCGCACAATAGCCGGGCCAAGCCACCGGTTTTTTACCTTATTAGACCAGCAACGTCATGCATATCAGATGTGCACTATGATTAGACACTCTGACAGTGGCTGACTCGTGTTACGATCTGTAGAAGTTAAAGTCACTTGGTAAACCTTGTGTTCATGGTCAGTGGCACATGCCAGCTTTGTCAATGCATTGCGCAAAATAGCCGTGCCAAGCCACCGGTTTTGTACCTTGTGTATACCTGCAAGGTCATGCATATTCGATGTGCACTGTGATTGGGCATTCTGACTGTGGCTGACACGTGTTACGAATCGTAGAAGTTAAAGTCACTTGGTAAACGTTGTGGTCATGGTCAGTGGCACATGCCAACTTTGTCAAGTCATTGCGCACAATAGCCACACCGAGACGCCAGTATTCTACCTTGTTGGTACCTGCAAGATCATGTTTAGTACATCTGCACTAAGATTGGACACTCTGACCGTGGCTGACTCATGTTATGAGTCATAGCCGTTTAAGGTACTTGGTACACTTTGTGGTCATAGTCAGTAGCACACGCCAACTTTGTCAAGGCATTGCGCACAATATCTGTGCCAAGCCACCGGTTTTTTACCTTGTACATACCTGCAAGGTCACGCCTAGTACATCTGAAATGTGATTGGGCACTCTGACTGTGGCTGACTCGTGTTACGATTCGTAGAAGCTAAAGTCACTTGGTAAACTTTGTGGTCATGGTGAGTGGCACATTCCAACTTTGTCAAGGCATTGTGCACAATAGCCGTGCCAAGCCACCGGTTTCTTACCTTGTATATACATGCAAGGTCATGCATGTTAGATGTGCACTGTGATCAGGCACTCTGACCGTGGCTGACTTGTGTTACGATTCGTAGAAGTTAAAGTCACTTGGTAAACCTTGTGGTCATAAACAGTGGCACATGCCAACTTTGTCAAGGCATTGCGCACAATAGCCACACCAAGCCACTGGTGTTTTACCTAGTTTGCACCTGCAAGATCATGCCTAATACATGTGCACTGTGACTGGACACTCTGACGGTGGCTGTCTCGTGTTATGATCAATAGACGTAAACGTCCCTTGGATACATTTGTGGTCATGGTCAGTGGCACATACCAATTTTGTCAAGGCATTGCGCACAATAGCCACACCGAGCTACCTGTATTCTACCTTGTTTAAATCTGTAAGGTCATGCCCAGTATATTTTCACTGTCATTGGACACTCTGACCGTGGCTGACTCGTGTTATAATTCATAGCCGTTTAATGTAATTGGTAAACTTTGTGGTCATGGTCAGTGGCACATGCCAACTTTGTCAAGGCATTGCGCACAATAGCCGGGCCAAGCCACCGGTTTTTTACCTTATTAGACCAGCAACGTCATGCATATCAGATGTGCACTATGATTAGACACTCTGACAGTGGCTGACTCGTGTTACGATCTGTAGAAGTTAAAGTCACTTGGTAAACCCTGTGTTCATGGTCAGTGGCACGTGCCAGCTTTGTCAATGCATTGCGCACAATAGCCGTGCCAAGCCACCGGTTTTGTACCTTGTGTATACCTGCAAGGTCATGCATATTTGATGTGCACTGTGATTGGACACTCTGACTGTGGCTGACACGTGTTACGAATCGTAGAAGTTAAAGTCACTTGGTAAACGTTGTGGTCATGGTCAGTGGCACAAGCCAACTTTGTCAAGTCATTGCGCACAATAGCCACACCGAGACGCCAGTATTCTACCTTGTTGGTACCTGCAAGATCATGTTTAGTACATTTGCATTGTGATTGGACACTCTGACCGTGGCTGACTCATGTTATGAGTCATAGCCGTTTAAGGTACTTGGTACACTTTGTGGTCATAGTCAGTAGCACACGCCAACTTTGTCAAGGCATTGCGCACAATAGCTGTGCCAAGCCACCCGTTTTTTACCTTGTACATACCTGCAAGGTCACGCCTAGTACATCTGAAATGTGATTGGGCACTCTGCCTGTGGCTGACTCGTGTTACGATTCGTAGAAGCTAAAGTCACTTGGTAAACTTTGTGGTCATGGTCAGTGGCACATGCCAACTTTGTCAAAGCATTGCGCACAGTAGTAGTGCCAAGCCACCCGTTTTTTACCTTGTTTATACCTGCAAGGTCATGCATATTAGATGTGCACTCTGATTGATCAATAGATGTAAAAGTCACTTGGATACATTTGTGGTCATGTTCAGTGGCACATGCCAACTTTATCAAGGTATTGCGCACAATAGCCACACCGAGCCACCAGTACTCAACCTTGTTCATAGCCATTTAAGGTATTTGGTTAACTTTGTGGTCATGGTCAGTGGTACATGCCAACTTTGTCAAGGCATTGCGCACAATAGCCGCGCCAAGCCATTGGTTTTTAATCCTGTTTGTACGTGCAAGGCCATGCCTAATACATCTGAACTGTGATTGGTTACTCTGACTGTGGCTGACTCGTGTTACGATTCGTAGAAGTTAAAAGTCACTTGGTAAACTTTGTGGTCATTGTCAGTGGCACATGCCAACTCTGTCAAGGCATTACGCACAATAGCCAAACCGAGCCACCAGTATTCTACCTTGTTTGCACCTGCAAGATCATGCCTACTATATATGCACTGTGATTGGACACTTTGACCGCGGCTGACTCGTGTTATGATCAATAGAAGTAAAAGTCACTTGGATACATTTGTGGTCATGTTCAGTGGTACATGCCAACTTTGTCAAGGCCTTGCACATAATAGCCACACCGAGCCACCAGTATCCTACCTTGTTTATACCTGTAAGTTCATGCCCAGTATATTTGCACTATGATTGGACACTCTGACCATGGCTGACTCGTGTTATGATTCATAGCCGTTTAAGGTACTTGGTAAACGTTGTGGTCATGGTAAGTGGCACATGCCAACTCTGTCAAGGCATTGCGCACAATAGCCATGCCAAGCCACCGGTTTTTTAACTTTTTTATACCTGAAAGGTCATGCATATTACATGTGCACTGTGATTGGGTACTCTTACCGTGGCTGACTCGTGATACAATTCATATAAGTTAAAGTCATTTGGTAAACTTCGTGGTCATGGTCTGTGGCACATGCCAACTTTGTCAAGGCATTGCGCACAATAGTTGTGCTAAGACACCGGTTTTTTACCCTGTTTATACCTGCAAGGTCATGTATATTATATGTGCACTGTGATTGGGTACTCTGACTGTGGCTGACTCGTGTAATGATTCGTAGAAGTTAATGTCACTTGGTAAACTTTGTGGTCATTGTCAGTGGCACATGCCAACCTTTTCAACGCATTGCGCACAATAGCCACACCGAGCCACCAGTATTCTACCTTGTTTATATGCAAGATCCTGCCTAGTACATCTGCACTGTGATTGGGCACTCTGACCGTGGCTGACTAGTGTTATGATCTATAGAAGTAAAACTCACTTGGATATATTTGTGGTCATGGTCAGTGGCACATGCCAACTTTGTCAAGGCATTGCGCACAATAGCCACACCGAGCCACTTGTATGATAGCTTACACGTGCAAGGTCATGTCCAGTATATGTGCACTGTGATTGGACACTCTGACCGTGGCAGACTCGTGTTATGATTCAGAGCCGTTTGAGGTACTTGGTAAACTTTGTGGTCATGGTCAGTGGAACATGCCAACTTTGTCAAGGCATTGCGCACAATAGCCGTGCAAAGCCACCGGTTTTTTAACTTGTTCATACCTGGAAGGTCATGCATATTAGATGTGTACTGTGATTGGGCACTCTGACCGTGGCTGACTTGTGTTACGATTCCTAGAAGTTAAAGTCACTTGGTAAACTTTGTGTTCATGCTCAGTGGCGCATGCCAACTTTGTCAAGGCATTGCGCACAATAGCCACACTGCGCCACCAGTATTCTTTCTTGTTTGCACCTACAAGATCATGCCTAGTACATCTGCACTCTTATTGGACACTCTGACCGTGGCTGACTCATGTTATGAACAATAAAAGTAAAAGTCACTTGGATACACTTGTGGTCATGGTCAGTGGCACATGCCAACTTTGTCAAGGCATTGCACACAATAGCCGTGCCAAGCCACCGATTTTTTACCTTGTTTATACCTGCAAGGTCATACATATTAGATGTGCCCTTTGATTGGGTACTCTGACTGTGGCTGACTCGTGTTTTGATTTGTATAATTCAAAGTCACTTGGTAAACTTTGTCGTCATGGTCAGTGGCATATGCCAACTTTGTCAAGGCATTGCGCATAATAGCCACACCGAGCCACCAGTATTCTACCTTGTTTGCACGTGCAAGATCATGCCTAGTACATCTGCACTGTGATTGGACACCCTGACCGTGGCTGACTCGTGTTATGATCAATAGAAGTAAAAGTCACTTGGATACATATGTGGTCATGGTCAGTGGCACATGCCAACTTTTTCAAGGCATTGTGCACAATAGCCACACCGAGTCACCACTTTTTTACCTTGTTTATACCTGTAAGGTCATGCCCAGTATAGCTGCACTGTGATTGGACACTCTGACCGTGGCCGACTCGTGTTATGATTCATAGCTGTTTAAGGTACTTGGTAAACTTCAAGGTCATGGTCAGTGGCACATGCCAACTTTGTCAAGGCATTGCGCACAAAAGCCGTGCCAAACCACCGGTTTTTGAACTTGTTTATACCCGCAAGGTCATGCATATTAGATGTGCACTGTGATTGGGCACTCTGACTGTGGCTGACTCGTGTTACAATTCATAGAAGTTAAAGTCACTTGGTAAACTTTGTGGTGCTGATCAGTGGCACATGCCAACGTTGTCAAGGTGTTGCGCACAATAGCCACACCGAGCCATTAGTATTCTACCTTGTTTATACCTGTAAGGTCTTGCCCAGTATATCTGCACTGAAACTGGACGCTCTGACCGTGGCTGACTCGTGTTATGATTCATATCCGTTTAATGTACTTGGTAAACTTTGTGGTCATGGCAGTGGTACATACGAACTCTGTCAAGGCGTTGTGCACAAAGGCCATGCCAAGCCACTGGTTTTTTACCTTGTTTATACCTGCAAGGTCACGCATATTAGACGTGCACTGTGATTGAGCACTCTGACCGTGGCTGACTCGTGTTACGATTCGTACAAGTTGAATTCACTTGGTAAACTTTGTGGTCATGGTCAGTGGCACATGCCAACTTTGTCAAGGCATTGCGCACAATAGCCACACCGAGCCACCAGTATTCTACCTTGTTTGAACATGCAAGATCATGCCTAGTACATCTGCACTGTGATTGGACACTCTGACCGTGGCTGACTTGTGTTGAGATCAATAGAAGTAAAAGTCACTTGGATACATTTGTGGTCATGGTCAGTGGAACATGCCAACGTTGTCCAGGCATTGCGCACATTAGCCAAACCTAGCCACCAGTATTCTACCTTTTTTGCACCTGCACCATCATGCTTAGTACATCTGCACTATGATTGGACACTCTGACCGTGGCTGACTCGTGTTATGGTCAATAGAAGTATAAATCACTTGGATACATTTGTGGTCATGGTCAGTGGAACATACCAACTTTGTCAAGGAATTGCGCACAATAGCCCCTCCGAGCCACCAGTATTCTACCTTGTTTTTACGTGTGAGGTCATGCCCCGTATATCTACACTGTGATAGGACACTCTGACCGTGGCTGACTCGTGTTATGATTTATAGCCGATTAATGTACTTGGAAAACTTTGTGGTCATGGTCAGTGACACATGCCAACTTTGTCATGGCATTGCGCACAATAGCCGTGCCAAGCCACCGGGTTTAACCTTGTTTATACCTGCAAGGTCATGCCTAGTACATGTGGACTGTGATTTGGCACTCTGGCTGTGGCTGACTCGTGTTACGATTCGCAGAAGTTAATGTCACTTGGTAGATTTTGTGGTCATGGTCAGTGGCACATGCCAACTTTGTCAAGGCATTGTGCATAATAACCACACCGAGCCACCAGTATTCTACCTTGTTTGCATTTGCAAGATCAAGCCTAGTACATCTGCACTGTGATTGGACACTCTGACCGTAGCTGGCTCGTGTTATGATCAACATAAGTAAAAAAGTCACTTGGATATATTTGTGGTCATGGTCAGTGGCACATGCCAACTTTGTCAAGGCATTGCACACAATAGCCACACCAAGCCACCAGAGTTCTACCTTGTTTATACCTGTAAGGTCATGCCTAGTACATCTGCACTGTGATTGGGTACTCTGACTGTGGTTGACTCCTGTTATGATTCGTAGAGGTTAAAGTCACTTGGTAAACTTCGTGGTCATGGTCTGTGGCACATGCCAACTTTGTCAAGGCATTGCCCAAAATAGCCACACCGAGCCACCAGTATTCTACCCTGTGTGCACCTGCAAAATCATGCCTAGTACACCTGCACTGTGATTGGACACTCTGACCATGGCTGACTCGTGTTATGATCAATAGAAGTAAGAGTCACTTGGATACATTTGTGGTATTGGTCAATGGCACATGCCAAATTTGTCAAGGCATTGCGCACAATAGCCACACCGAGCCACCTGTATTCTAACTTGTTCATACCTGCAAGGTCATGCATATTAGACGTGCACTGTGATTATGCACTCTGACTGTGGCTGACTCGTGTTACGATTCGTAGAAGTGAAAGTCACATGGTAAACTTTGTGGTCATGGTCATTGACACATGCCAACTTTGTCAAGACATTGCGCACAATAGCCGTGTCAAGACACCAGATTTTTACCCTATTCATACCTGCATGGTCATGCATATTACATGTGCACTGTGATTGGGTACTCTGACTGTGGCTACCTCGTGTTATGATTCGAAGAAGTTAAAGTCACTTGGTAAACTTTGTGGTAATGGTCAGTGGCACATGCCAACTTTATCAAGGCATTGCGCACAATAGCCACACCGAGCCACCAGTGTTCTACCTTGTTTGTACCTGCAAGATCATGCCTAGTACATCTGCACAGTGATTGGACACTCTAACCGTGGCTGACTCGTGTTCTGATCAATAGAAGTAAAAGCCACTTGGATATATTCGTGGTCATGGTCATTGGCACATTCCAACTCTGTCAAGGCATTGCGCACAATAGCCACACCGAGCCACCAGTAGTCTACCTTTTTCATATGTGCAAGGTCATGCGCAGTATATCTGTACTGTGATTGGACACTCTGACCGTGGCTAACTCGTGTTATGATTCATGGCCGTTTAAGGTTTTTGGTAAACTTTGTGGTCATGGTCAGTGGCACATGCCAACTTTGTCAAGGAATGGCGCACAATAACCAGCCAAGCCACCGGTTCTGTAACTTGGTTATACCTGCAAGGTCATGCATATTAGATGTGCACTTTGACTGGGCACTTTGACCGTGGCTGACTCGTGTTACGATTCGTAGAAGTTAATGTCACTTGGTAAACTTTGTGGTCATGGTCAGTGGCACATGCCAACTTCGTCAAGGAATTGCGCACAATAGCCACACCGAGCCACCAGTATTCTACCTTGTTTGAACTTGCCAAATCATGCCTAGTACATCTGCACTGTGATTAGACACTCTGACCGTGGCTGACTCGTGTTATGATTCATAGCCGTTTAAGGTACTTGGTAAACATTGTGGCCATAGTTAGTGGCACAAGCCAACTTTGTCAAGGCATTGCACACAATAGCCGTGCCAAGACACCAGATTTTTACCCTGTTTATACCTGCAAGGTCATGCATATTAGATGTACACTGTGATTGGACACTCTGACTGTGGCTGACGCGCGTTACGATTCGTAGAAGTTAAAATCACTTGGTAAACTTTGTGGTCATGGTCAGTGGGGCATGCCAACTTTGTCAAAGGACTGCGCACAGTAGCCGTGCCAAGCCACCGGGTTTTTACCTTGTTCATACCTGCAAGGTCATGCATGTTAGATGTGCACCGTGATTGGACACTCTGACCGTGGCTGACTCGTGTTACGATTCGTAGAAGTTAAAGTCACTTGGTAAACTCTGTGGTCATGGTCAGTGGCACATGCAAACTTTGTCAAGGCATTGCGCACAATAGCCACATCCAGCCACCAGTATTGTACCTTGTTTGTACCTGCAACATCATGTCTAGTACATCTGCACTGTGATTGGACACTCTGACCGTGGCTGACTCGTGTTATGATCAATAGAGGTAAAAGTCACTTGGATACATTTGTGGTCATGGTCAGTGGCACATGCCAACTTTGTCAAGGCATTGCGCACAATAGCCACATCCAGCCACCAGTATTGTACCTTGTTTGTACCTGCAACATCATGTCTAGTACATCTGCACTGTGATTGGACACTCTGACCGTGGCTGACTCGTGTTATAATTCATAGCCGTTTAAGGTACTTCGTAAACTTTGTGGTCATGGTCAGTGGCACATGCCAACTTTGTCAAGGCATTGCGCACAATCGTCGCGCCAAGCCACCAGTTTTTTACCTTTTTTATACCTGCAAGGTCATGCCTGGTACATCTTAACTGTGATTGGGCACTCTGACTGTGGCTGACTCGTGTTACAAATTGTAGAAGTTAAAGTCACTTGGTAAACTCTGTGGTCATGGTCAGTGGCACATGCCAACTTTGTCAAGGCATTGCGCACAATAGCCGTCCCAAGACACCGGTTTTTTACCCTGTTTATACATGTAAGGTCATGCATATTAGATGTGCAGCGTGACTGGGTACTCTGACCGTGGCTGACTCGTGTTATGATTCGTAGAATTTAAAGTTACTTGGTCATCTTTGTGGTCATGGTCAGTGGCACATGCCAACTTTGTCAAGGCATTGCGCACAATAGCCACACCGAGCCACCGGTATTCTACCTTGTTTGCACCTGCAAGATCATGCCTATCACATCTGCACTGTGATTGGACACTCTGACCGTGGCTGACTCGTGTTATGATGCATAGTTGTTGAAGGTACATGGTAAACTTTGTGGTCATGGCCAGTGCACATGCCAACTTTGTCAAGGTAATACGCAAAATAGCCGTGCCAAGCCACCGGTTTTTCACCTTGTCTATACCTGCAAGGTCATGCCTAATACATCTGTACTGTGATAGGGCACACTGACTCTGGCTGACTCGTGTTGCGATTCGTAGAATTTAAAGTCAATTGGTAAACTTTGTGGTCATGGTCTGTGGTACATGCTAACATTGTCAAGGCATTCCGCACAATAGCCGTGCCAAGTCAACAGTTTTTTAACTTGTTTATACCTGCAAGGTCATTCATATTAGATGTGCATTGTGATTGGGCACTCTGACCGTGGCTGACTCGTGTTACGGTTTTTAGGCGGCAAAGTCACTTGGTACACTTTGTGGTCATGGTCAGTCGCACATGCCAACTTCATCAAGGAATTACGCACAATAGGCACACCAAGTCACCAGTATTCTACCTTGTTTGCACCTGCAAGATCATGCCTAGTACATCTGCACTGTGATTGGACACTCTGACCGTGGCTGACTCGTGTTATGATCAATAGAAGTAAAAGTCACTTGGATACATTTGTGGTCATGGTCAGTGGCACATGCCAACCTTGTCAAGGTATTGCACACAATAGCCACACCGAGCCACCAGTATTCTACCTTGTTTATACATGCAAGGTCATGCCCAGTATATCTGTACTGTGATTAAACACTCTGACCGTGGCTGACTTGTGTTATGATTCATAGCCGTTTAAGGCACTTGGTATACTTTGTGGTCATGGTCAGTGGCACATGCCAACTTTGTCAAGGCATTGCGCACAATAATCGTGCCAAGCCACCGGTTTTTTACCTGGTTTATACCTGCAAGGTCATGCATATTAGATGTGCGCTGTGATTGCGCACTCTTACCGTGGCTGACTCGTGTTATGATTCGTAGAAGTTAAAGTCACTTGGTAAACTTTGTGGTCATGGTCAGTGACACTTGCCAACTTTGTCAAGGCATTGCGCACAATAGCCACACCGAGCCACCAGTATTCTACCTTGTCTGCACCTGCAAAATCATGCCTAGTACATCTGCACTGTGATTGGACACTCTGACCATGGCTGACTCGTGTTATGATCAATAGAAGTAAAAGTCACTTGGATACATTTGTGGGCATGGTCAGTGGCACATGCCAACTTTGTCAAGGCATTGCGCACAATAGCCACACCGAGCCACCAGTATTATACTTTGTTTATACCTGTAAGGTCATTCCTAGTATATCTGCACTGTGATTGGACACTCTGACCGTGGCTGACTCGTGTAATGATTCATAGCCGTTTAACGTACTTGGTAAACTTTGTGGTCATGGTCAGTGGCACATGCCACCTTTGTCAAGGCACTGCGCACAATAGCCGTGCCAAGCCACTGGTTTTTTTACATTGTTTATACCTGCAAGGTCATGCCTTGTACATCTGAACTGTGATTGGGTACTCTGACCGTGGCTGACTCGTGTTATGATTCCTAGAAGTTAAAGTCACTTGGTAATCTTTGTGGTCATGGTCAGTGGTACATGCCAACTTTTTCAAGGCATTGCGCACAATAGCCACACCAAGCCACCAGTAGTCTACCTTGTTTATACCTGTAAGGTCATGCCCAGTATATCTGCACTGTGACTGGACTCTCTGACCATGGCTGACTTGTGTTATGATTCATAGCCGTTTAATGTACTTGGTAAACTTTGTGGTCATGATCAGTGGCACGTGCTAACTTGGTCAAGGCAGTGCGCACAATAGCCACACCGAGCGACAAGTATTCTGCCTTGTTTGTACCTGTAAGATCATGCCTTGTACATCTACACCGTCATTGGACACTCTGACCGTGGCTGACTCGTGTCATGATCAATAGAAGCAAATATCACTTGGATAATTTCTGGTCATGGTCAGTGGCACGTGCCGACTTTGTCAAGGCATTGCGCACAATAGCCACACCGAGCCACCAGTGTTCTACTTTGTTTATACCTGTAAGGTCATTCCTAGTATATCTGCACCGTGATTGGACACTATGACCGTGGCTGACTCGTGTAATGATTCATAGCCGTTTAAGGTACTTGGTAAACTTTGTGGTCATGGTCAGTGGCACATGCCACCTTTGTCAAGGCATTGCGCACAATAGCCGTGCCAAGCCACTTGTTTTTTTACATTGTTTATACCTGCAAGGTCATGCCTAGTACATCTGAACTGTGATTGGGTACTCTGACCGTGGCTGACTCGTGTTATGATTCGTAGAAGTTAAAGTCACTTGGTAATCTTTGTGGTCATGGTCAGTGGCACATGCCAACTTTTTCAAGGCATTGCGCACAATAGCCACACCGAGCCACCAGTATTCTACCTTGTTTGTACCTGCAAGATCATGCCTAGTACATTTGCACTGTGATTGGACATTTGACTGTGGCTGACATAGAAGTTAAAGTCACTTGGATATATTCGTGGTCATGGTCAGTGGCACATGCCAACTTTGTCAAGGCATTGCGCAAAATAGCCAACGGAGCCACCAATATTCTACCTTGTTTATACCTACAAGGTCATGTCCAGAATATATGCACTGTGATTGGACACTCTGACTGTGGCTGACCCGTGTTATTATTCATAGCCGTTTAAGGTTTGTGGTAAACTTTGTTGTCATGGCCAGTGGCACATGCCTACTTTGTGAAGGCATTGCGCACAATAGCCGTGCCAAGCCACCGCTTTTTTACCTTGCTTATACCTGCAATATCATGCATATTAGATGTACGCTGTGATTGGACACTCTGTCCGTGGTTGACTCGTGTTGTGATCAATAGAAGTAAAAGTCACATGGTAAACATTGTGGACATGGTGAGTGGCACATGCCAACTTTGTCAAGACATTGCGCACAATAGCCACACCGGGCCACCATTTTTCTACCTATTTTATTTCTGTAAGGTCATGCCCAGTATATATGCACTGTGATTGGACACTCTGACCGTGGCTGACTCGTGTTATGATTCATAGCCGTTTAAGGTTCTTGGTAAACTTAGTGGTCATGGTCAGTGGCACATGCCAACTTTGTCAAGGCATTGCGCACAATAGCC
>SZWC01000207.1:29259-45173 GCA_023375785.1 Penium margaritaceum
AAGGCATTGCGCACAATAGCCGTCCCAAGACACCGGTTTTTTACCCTGTTCATACCTGCAAGGTCATGCATATTAGATGTGCACTGTGATTGGGTACTCTGACCGTGGCTGACTCGTGTTCTGATTCGTAGAATTTAAAGTCACTTGGTAATCTTTGTGGTCATGGTCAGTGGCACATGCCAACTTTGTCAAGGCATTGCGCATAATAGCCACACCGAACCACCAGTATTATACCTTGTTTGCACCTGCAAGATCATGCGTAGTACATCTGTACTGTGATTGGACACTCTGACAGTTGCTGACTCGTGTTATGATTAATAGAAGTAAAAGTCACTAATATACATTTGTGGTCATGGTCAGTGGCACATGCCAACTTTGTCAAGGCATTGCGCACAATAGCCACACCGAGCTACCAGTATTCTGCCTTGTTTACCTGCAAGGTCATGCCCAGTATACATGTACTGTGATTGGACACTCTGACCGTGGCTGACTCGTGCTATGATTTGTGGCCGTTTAAGGTACTTGGTAAACTTTGTGGTCATGGTCAGTGGCACATGCCAACTTTGTCAAGGCATTGCGCACAATANTGGTTGACTCGTGTTGTGATCAATAGAAGTAAAAGTCACATGGTAAACATTGTGGACATGGTGAGTGGCACATGCCAACTTTGTCAAGACATTGCGCACAATAGCCACACCGGGCCACCATTTTTCTACCTATTTTATTTCTGTAAGGTCATGCCCAATATATATGCACTGTGATTGGACACTCTGACCGTGGCTGACTCGTGTTATGATTCATAGCCGTTTAAGGTTCTTGGTAAACTTATTGGTCATGGTCAGTGGCACATGCCAACTTTGTCAAGGCATTGCGCACAATCGTCGCGCCAAGCCACCAGTTTTTTTACCATTTTTATACCTGCAATGTCATGCCTAGTACATCTTAACTGTGATTGGGCACTCTGACTGTGGCTGACTCGTGTTACAATTTCTAGAAGTTAAAGTCACTTGGTAAACTCTGTGGTCATGGTCAGTGGCACATGCCACCTTTGTCAAGGCATTGCCCACAATAATCGTGCCAAGCCACCGTTTTTTTTGCCTTGTTTATGCCTGCAAGGTCATGCCTAGAACATCTTAACGGTGATTGGGCACTCTGACTGTGGCTGACTCGTGCTATGATCAATAGAAGTAAAAATCACTTGGATACATTTGTAGTTATGGTCAGTGGCACATGCCACCTTTGTCAAGGCATTGCCCACAATAATCGTGCCAAGCCACCGTTTTTTTTGCCTTGTTTATGCCTGCAAGGTCATGCCTAGAACATCTTAACGGTGATTGGGCACTCTGACTGTGGCTGACTCGTGCTATGATCAATAGAAGTAAAAATCACTTGGATACATTTGTAGTTATGGTCAGTGGCACATGCCACCTTTGTCAAGGCATTGCCCACAATAATCGTGCCAAGCCACCGTTTTTTTTGCCTTGTTTATGCCTGCAAGGTCATGCCTAGAACATCTTAACGGTGATTGGGCACTCTGACTGTGGCTGACTCGTGCTATGATCAATAGAAGTAAAAATCACTTGGATACATTTGTAGTTATGGTCAGTGGCACATGCCACCTTTGTCAAGGCATTGCCCACAATAATCGTGCCAAGCCACCGTTTTTTTTGCCTTGTTTATGCCTGCAAGGTCATGCCTAGAACATCTTAACGGTGATTGGGCACTCTGACTGTGGCTGACTCGTGCTATGATCAATAGAAGTAAAAATCACTTGGATACATTTGTAGTTATGGTCAGTGGCACATGCCACCTTTGTCAAGGCATTGCCCACAATAATCGTGCCAAGCCACCGTTTTTTTTGCCTTGTTTATGCCTGCAAGGTCATGCCTAGAACATCTTAACGGTGATTGGGCACTCTGACTGTGGCTGACTCGTGCTATGATCAATAGAAGTAAAAATCACTTGGATACATTTGTAGTTATGGTCAGTGGCACATGCCACCTTTGTCAAGGCATTGCCCACAATAATCGTGCCAAGCCACCGTTTTTTTTGCCTTGTTTATGCCTGCAAGGTCATGCCTAGAACATCTTAACGGTGATTGGGCACTCTGACTGTGGCTGACTCGTGCTATGATCAATAGAAGTAAAAATCACTTGGATACATTTGTAGTTATGGTCAGTGGCACATGCCACCTTTGTCAAGGCATTGCCCACAATAATCGTGCCAAGCCACCGTTTTTTTTGCCTTGTTTATGCCTGCAAGGTCATGCCTAGAACATCTTAACGGTGATTGGGCACTCTGACTGTGGCTGACTCGTGCTATGATCAATAGAAGTAAAAATCACTTGGATACATTTGTAGTTATGGTCAGTGGCACATGCCACCTTTGTCAAGGCATTGCCCACAATAATCGTGCCAAGCCACCGTTTTTTTTGCCTTGTTTATGCCTGCAAGGTCATGCCTAGAACATCTTAACGGTGATTGGGCACTCTGACTGTGGCTGACTCGTGCTATGATCAATAGAAGCAAATATCACTTGGATAATTTCTGGTCATGGTCAGTGGGGCATGCCAACTTTGTCGAGGCATTGCGCACAATAGCCGTGCCAAGCCACCGGTATTCTACCTTGTTTGCACCTGCAAGATCATGCCTAGTACATCTGCACTGTGATTGGACACTCTGACCGTAGTTGACTCGTGTTATGATCAATAGAAGTAAAAGTCACTTGGATACATTCGTGGTCATGGTCAGTGGCACATGCCAACCTTGTCAAGGCATTGCACACAATAGCCACAAAGAGACACCAGAATTCTACCTTGTTTATACCTGTACGGTCATGCATAGTATATTTGCACTGTGATTGGACACTCTGACCATGGCTGACTCGTGTTATGATTCATAGCCATTTAAGGTACTTGGTAAACTTTGCGGTGATGAACAGTGGCACATACCAACTTTGTCAAGGCATTGCGCACAATACCCGTGCCAAGCCACCGTTTTTTTTGCCTTGTTTATGCCTGCAAGGTCATGCCTAGAACATCTTAACGGTGATTGGGCACTCTGACCGTGGCTGACTCGTGTTACGATTTGTAGAAGTTTACTCACTTGGTAAATTTTGTTTTTATGATCATTGGCAAATCCCAACTTTGTCAAGGCATTGCGCACAATAGCCACACCGAGCCACCTGTATTCTACACGTTTGGTACTTGTAAGATCATGCCTAGTACATCTGCACTGTGATTGGACACTCTGATTGTGGCTGACTCGTGTTATGATCAATATAAGGAAAAGTCACTTGGATACATTTGCGGTCATGGTCAGTGGCACATGCCAACTTTGTCAAGGCATTGCACACAATAGCCACACCGAGCCACCAGTATTCTACCTTGTTTATACCTGCAAAGTCATGCCCAGTATATCTGCACTGTGATCGGACACTCTGACCGTGGCTGACTCGTGTTATGATCAATAGANACTGTGATTGGACACTCTGACCGTGGCTGACTCGTGCTATGATTTGTGGCCGTTTAAGGTACTTGGTAAACTTTGTGGTCATGGTCAGTGGCACATGCCAACTTTGTCAAGGCATTGCGCACAATATCCTGCAAGGTCATGCGTAGTACATCTGAACCGTGATTGGGCACTCTGACCGTGGCTGACTCGTAATACGTTTCGTAGAAGTTTAAGTCACTTGGTAAGCTTTGTGGTCGTGGTCGGTGGCACATGCCAGCTTTGTCAAGGCATTGCGCACAATAGCCACAGCAAGCCACCAGTATTCAACCTTGTTGTACCTGCAAGATCATGCCTAGTACATTTACACTGTGATTGGACACTCTGACCGTGGCTGACTCGTGTTATGATCAATAGAAGTAAAAATCACTTTGGTGTATTCGTGGTCATGGTCAGTGGCACGTGCCAACTTTGTCAAGGCATTGTGCAAAATAGACACACTCAGCCACCAGTATTCTACCTTGATTATACTTGCAAGGTCATGCCCATGATATCTGCACTGTGATTGGACACTCTGACTGTGGTTGACTCGTGTTATGATTCATAACCGTTTAAGGAACCTGGTAAACTTTGTGGTCATGGTCAGTGGCACATGCCAACTTTGTCAAGGCATTGCGCACAATAGCCNGTCATGCCTAGTACATCTTAACTGTGATTGGGCACTCTGACTGTGGCTGACTCGTGTTACAATTTCTAGAAGTTAAAGTCACTTGGTAAACTCTGTGGTCATGGTCAGTGGCACATGCCAACTTTGTCAAGGCATTGCGCACAAAAGCCGTCCCAAGACACCGGTTTTTTACCCTGTTTATACATGTAAGGTCATGCATATTAGATGTGCTGCGTGATTGGGTACTCTGACCGTGGCTGACTTGTGTTATGATTCGTAGAATTGAAAGTTACTTGGTCATCTTTGTGGTCATGGTCAGTGGCACATGCCAACTTTGTCAAGGCATTGCGCACAATAGCCACACCGAGCCACCGGTATTCTACCTTCTTTGCACCTCCAAGATCATGCCTAGCACATCTGCATTGTGATTGGACACTCTGACCGTGGCTAACTCGTGTTATGATGCATAGTTGTTTAAGGTACATGGTAAACTTTGTGGTCATGGTCAGTGGCACATGCCAACTTTGTCAAGGTAATACGCAAAATAGCCGTGCCAAGCCACCGGTTTTTCACCTTGTCTATACCTGCAAGGTCATGCCTAATACATCTGAACTGTGATAGGGCACTCTGACTCTAGCTGACCCGTGTAACGATTCGTAGAAGTTAAAGTCACTTGGTAAACTTTGTGGTCATGGTCAGTGGTACATGCTAACTTTATCAAGGCATTCCGCACAATAGCCACACCGAGTCACCAAAATTCTACATTGTTTGCACCTGCAAGATCATGCCTAGTACATGTGCACTGCGATTGGACACTCTGACCATGGCTGACTCGTGTTATGATCAATAGAAGTGTAAGTCACTTGGATACATTTGTGGACATGGTTAGTGGCACATGTCAACTTTGTCAGGGCATTATACGCAATAGCCACACCAAGCCACCAGTTTTCTACCTTTTTTATACCTGTAAGGTCGTGCCCAGTATATATGCACTATGATTGGACACTCTGACCGTTGCTGACTCTTGTTATGATTCATAGCTGTTTAAGGTTATTGGTGTATTTTGTGGTCACGGTCAGTTGCACATGCCAACTTTGTCAAGGCATTGCGCACAATAGCCGTGCCAAGCCACCGTTTTTTTCCCTTTTTTATACCCGTAAGGTCATGCCTATTACATCTAAACTGTGATTGGGCACTCTGCTTGTGGCTGACTCGTGTTACAATTCGTGGACGTTAAATTCACTTGGTAAACTTTGTGTTCATGGTCAGTGACACATGCCAACTTTCTTAAGGCATTGCGCACAACAGCCGTCCCAAGATACCGGTTTTTTACCCTGTTCATACCTGCACGGTCATGCATATTAGATGTGCACTGTGAGTGGGTACTCTGACCGTGGCTGACTCGTGTTCTGATTCGTAGAATTTAAAGTCACTTGGTAATCTTTGTGGTCATGGTCAGTGGCACATGCCAACTTTGTCAAGGCATTGCGCATAATAGCCACACCGAACCACCAGTATTATACCTTGTTTGCACCTGCAAGATCATGCCTAGTACATCTGCACTGTGATTCGACACTCTGACCGTAGTTGACTCGTGTTATGCTCAATAGAAGTAAAAATCACTTGGATACATTTGCGGTCATGGTCAGTGGCACATGTCAACTTTGTCAAGGCATTGCGGACAATAGCCACAGCAAGCCACCAGTATTCAACCTTGTTGTACCTGCAAGATCATGCCTAGTACATCTGCACTGTGATTCGACACTCTGACCGTAGTTGACTCGTGTTATGCTCAATAGAAGTAAAAATCACTTGGATACATTTGCGGTCATGGTCAGTGGCACATGTCAACTTTGTCAAGGCATTGCGGACAATAGCCACAGCAAGCCACCAGTATTCAACCTTGTTGTACCTGCAAGATCATGCCTAGTACATCTGCACTGTGATTCGACACTCTGACCGTAGTTGACTCGTGTTATGCTCAATAGAAGTAAAAATCACTTGGATACATTTGCGGTCATGGTCAGTGGCACATGTCAACTTTGTCAAGGCATTGCGGACAATAGCCACAGCAAGCCACCAGTATTCAACCTTGTTGTACCTGCAAGATCATGCCTAGTACATCTGCACTGTGATTCGACACTCTGACCGTAGTTGACTCGTGTTATGCTCAATAGAAGTAAAAATCACTTGGATACATTTGCGGTCATGGTCAGTGGCACATGTCAACTTTGTCAAGGCATTGCGGACAATAGCCACAGCAAGCCACCAGTATTCAACCTTGTTGTACCTGCAAGATCATGCCTAGTACATCTGCACTGTGATTCGACACTCTGACCGTAGTTGACTCGTGTTATGCTCAATAGAAGTAAAAATCACTTGGATACATTTGCGGTCATGGTCAGTGGCACATGTCAACTTTGTCAAGGCATTGCGGACAATAGCCACAGCAAGCCACCAGTATTCAACCTTGTTGTACCTGCAAGATCATGCCTAGTACATCTGCACTGTGATTCGACACTCTGACCGTAGTTGACTCGTGTTATGCTCAATAGAAGTAAAAATCACTTGGATACATTTGCGGTCATGGTCAGTGGCACATGTCAACTTTGTCAAGGCATTGCGGACAATAGCCACAGCAAGCCACCAGTATTCAACCTTGTTGTACCTGCAAGATCATGCCTAGTACATCTGCACTGTGATTCGACACTCTGACCGTAGTTGACTCGTGTTATGCTCAATAGAAGTAAAAATCACTTGGATACATTTGCGGTCATGGTCAGTGGCACATGTCAACTTTGTCAAGGCATTGCGGACAATAGCCACAGCAAGCCACCAGTATTCAACCTTGTTGTACCTGCAAGATCATGCCTAGTACATCTGCACTGTGATTCGACACTCTGACCGTAGTTGACTCGTGTTATGCTCAATAGAAGTAAAAATCACTTGGATACATTTGCGGTCATGGTCAGTGGCACATGTCAACTTTGTCAAGGCATTGCGGACAATAGCCACAGCAAGCCACCAGTATTCAACCTTGTTGTACCTGCAAGATCATGCCTAGTACATCTGCACTGTGATTCGACACTCTGACCGTAGTTGACTCGTGTTATGCTCAATAGAAGTAAAAATCACTTGGATACATTTGCGGTCATGGTCAGTGGCACATGTCAACTTTGTCAAGGCATTGCGGACAATAGCCACAGCAAGCCACCAGTATTCAACCTTGTTGTACCTGCAAGATCATGCCTAGTACATCTGCACTGTGATTCGACACTCTGACCGTAGTTGACTCGTGTTATGCTCAATAGAAGTAAAAATCACTTGGATACATTTGCGGTCATGGTCAGTGGCACATGTCAACTTTGTCAAGGCATTGCGGACAATAGCCACAGCAAGCCACCAGTATTCAACCTTGTTGTACCTGCAAGATCATGCCTAGTACATCTGCACTGTGATTCGACACTCTGACCGTAGTTGACTCGTGTTATGCTCAATAGAAGTAAAAATCACTTGGATACATTTGCGGTCATGGTCAGTGGCACATGTCAACTTTGTCAAGGCATTGCGGACAATAGCCACAGCAAGCCACCAGTATTCAACCTTGTTGTACCTGCAAGATCATGCCTAGTACATCTGCACTGTGATTCGACACTCTGACCGTAGTTGACTCGTGTTATGCTCAATAGAAGTAAAAATCACTTGGATACATTTGCGGTCATGGTCAGTGGCACATGTCAACTTTGTCAAGGCATTGCGGACAATAGCCACAGCAAGCCACCAGTATTCAACCTTGTTGTACCTGCAAGATCATGCCTAGTACATCTGCACTGTGATTCGACACTCTGACCGTAGTTGACTCGTGTTATGCTCAATAGAAGTAAAAATCACTTGGATACATTTGCGGTCATGGTCAGTGGCACATGTCAACTTTGTCAAGGCATTGCGGACAATAGCCACAGCAAGCCACCAGTATTCAACCTTGTTGTACCTGCAAGATCATGCCTAGTACATCTGCACTGTGATTCGACACTCTGACCGTAGTTGACTCGTGTTATGCTCAATAGAAGTAAAAATCACTTGGATACATTTGTGGTCATGGTCGGTGGCACATGCCAACTTTGTCAAGGCATTGCACACAATAGCTGTCAGATATATGACTCCGACAAGGTCCTTCTCATACATCCCTTGGATAGTCCGAGCTCTCGTTATTGGTTCAGGTCCCGCACCAAACCTCCTCGGCAGCGGCTGGTCGGTCTTGACCGTTCCACCAGCGTCAAGCCGCCCCTAATAAGCGACCACGTCGCCACGCGTGCGGCTAGCAAAAAGAAGCCGTTAATACCCATTTATCCTGTTGCTGTATATAAGGAGGATGTTTATTCCCTCCCTAGTTCAACCAGAACAGTTCTGCCCATCCTGTTCCCTTTGGTTCCGCGAATTTGCCGCCGTGTCTTTGCTCTGCTCGCATTTCGCATTTCTTGCCTTCGCCAGCCTCTCACAGCTCTCAACTCTTTGGTCCGTCACTCTCGCTCCTTCGCTCAGTCCTCAATCAGTCGTCACTTGTCTTTTGTCTGAGCTCTCTATCTCTTAACATCTGCCTTGTCTCCTCTTGACCCTCGGCCTCTATCAGGCTCTGCGACTAACTCATCGGGACCGCTCTCGCTTACGTCACTTTGGTACCGGACTCGTGGTTGTTCCGATGCCTTTGCTTGCTTCTGCTTCTGCCGTTCTCGTACCTGCAAACTTTTGATATGGTATCAGAGCATCCGGCAACATCACCTGGTGCCTCGTGACCGAGTCATCCCTCTGCCGTAACCATTGCGTCCCTTCTCCAGTTTGCACCCCTCCACCGCCGTCACCGCCACTTCGCGCTTCACCGCTTTATCAGTAGCTGACATCAACAGCACCGCTTGAAGTGCTCTTTGCGCTGAAGCAATGCCTCGTCCTCCTAAGGAAGCCCTGTACTCATTCTGCACCTGTAGCAAACAATTGGTGACTTGTCGTGAAACAACAGCTGCAAGCAGCTCCCAAGCCACCGCCTTATATCAACTTCCTGGAAGCTTCCTGCCGCTTGTTACCTGCTGTCCCTCATCCCATCAACCTCGCAAGCACCTCCGCCCTTCTCCTTTTCCTTCATCGGCCTCATCTGTGCCATGAACCCCATCAGCATCAGCCTTTTCGCACTCGTTGTGCTACATCGCATCCTCGCACCGCCTTCTCGTAGCGTCGGCAGCAGCAGTGCAACGCTCGTCGTCAGGACATCGGATACCTTTAGTCTTCCTGCTCCCATTGCGAGCCAATTGGGGAACAAGTCGTCACTCTCATGTCATCAGCAGACTGGAATCGCTGCTCGCCGCATGACTCCCTCTGCTGCAAACAACTTCCTCTAGCTGTCGGGATATTAGATACCGCCTTTCCTGCCCGCCGAGGGCCAACTGGGGAACAAGCCGTCACTCTCGTGAAAGCAGAGGCAAAGGTTGTCTCGCTCTTCCTCTCTGTCACGCCGCCTCTCATTTTGCCGTCCTCTATTTGTCTTGCTTCCCCCTTTCTCCTTGAGCATCGTCAATCAATCTTCATCGTCATCCGCTGCTCTCAGTCCTCCTCATCATCCTCGCTCCGGCCTTCCTCCTTACCTCAGCCTCATCTGCCTTCCTTGCGTCACTCTTCGCCTGCCTCTTCAGCTTCATCAACGGCTCGTCTCGCCTCATCTCCTTTTGGCTCCTCCCAAGTTCCTTGTCAGCAGCATTATCCGCACCGCCTTCTTCATCAGCCTGCATCCACACACGTGGTTCTGCCCCTGCACCCACTCAGCCCTCGGCTGCCTCTGATCTCGCTTCTGCGTCGTCCGCTCGGCACAAGGATCCGCCCGGTTGCATCACCCGCTTTGCAACGACCTGCACCCAGGCCGAAATCTTCCGCAGCGCACGTGGTTCCATCCCTGCGCCCACTCCTATGTCATCAGCTTCCGCTTGATCATCATCCGCATCTATGGCCAGCACAAGGACCTGCACGAGCTTGGTGCCCGCTTCGCAGCAGCCTGCACCCATGCCGGCAGCAGATTTCTCGTGGCGTGTTGGCACCTGCCTTCCCCTTGCCACATTCTACCACCTCTATTCCAGCAACGCACGTGGTTTTGCCCCTGCGCCCACTCGTTCATCAGTCATCTCCGCCTCCTCCCGATTGCTCCAGTCTCATCATTTGCTCGGCACATGGACCCGCCCGGTCGTAACGCCAGCCTCGCTACGACCTGCACCCACGCCGCAACATCCTCAGCACACGCGGTTCCACCCCTGTGCTCACTCTAACAAGCATCCTCCTCCTCTATAGCATCCTCCTACTCTCCCGCATCCTCCTTCTCAGTATCCTCTCTCATCTCCTCTACTCGGCAAACCAATCTGCGTGGTCGCACTCGTCAGTGCTCTGCACTCACGCCAAACCTTCTGGAGCACTTCTCTTCCATCCTCTTTCTCCCTTCTTCTCCAACCCCAGCTCCATCTTGAGCAGGATGAACATGCTGCACTACGCTAGTGGGCAGACACCAGCAACTACCACGCACCCGTAACGACAAATCATTATGGCAGCACAAGCCCTTGACTGGACACATATTTCCATTCTTCATCAGTTGGGAGAAAACATCAACGGCTGGTATGGTGGCATACAAATCAAGACAAATCACTCTTTTATCCGTGGGTATAAGCTCTCCCTCTTTCTGGAAGGAGTGTACGACAACCCCGGGTGCCCTCCAAGGGCTTACATGACAACCTTACAGGACATAAAAAGGTGTCTGCGTGACACCACCCATACTGTCTACCATAGGATCATCAAGGAAGTGTCACCTGTCGTATCAATGTGGCACACCCTTGTGGCAGTAGCATGGAACCCAAATCGCTGTAACGTGATCATCCTCTCCCTCCGTCGAGTGGTTAATCCCCCCATCAGACAGCGACAATTGGACATTGAGGCCCTATAGGCACTCAGGGATCATGTCTTGTCGGACTCAGGGGGGCTGTCAGAAATATGACTCCGACAAGGTACTTCTCATACATCCTCGGATAATCCGAGCTCTCGTTACCGGTTCAGGTCCCACACCGAACCTCCTCGGAAACGGCTGGTCGGTCTCGACCGTTCCACCAGAGTCAAGCCGCCCCTAATAAGTGACCAGTTCGCCACGTGTGCGGCTAGCGAAAAGAAGCCGGTAATTGTTAGCTACTGAGCTAACCACCTCTCGCAGAGAAGCCGCGAAACCGAAAAGCTCACAAAGGTTTTTAGGCCTTCTTCCTTTGTTGACATGTGTCATGCACCCCAAACTTAATCAGGCATACACTTCACCGTCAAGAGTACTAACGCCTTAGCATTACATCTCAAGAAGAGCTCAAGTCGTCAATAGGCAAGAGAGCATCAAGCAAGGGTTGATTGATCAGCATGCAAGACAAGTCCTTTTATAGCTGTCTGTCCAGTCCTATAACTCAAAAGAACATTCATGGGAAGTGGCCTGAACCAGCCACGTCACCAATAGATTTGCACTGTGGGCTTGACACATAAGCATCCTACTGTCAAGGTGACAGACCAGCCATGTAGCGTCCAAGAAGCTACGGACTTTCTTTCTTGGAAGCTTCCACAGCAAACAAGCTATGCATGGGGCCAGGATCGACCTCATGACCTCTCACTTGGCCAAATCAACAAAATGGCCAAGGTAACCACTCACCCACATGGTGTACTCACAGGTCATATCTCACAAGAGACAGAGCATAGTTGAGTTACACTACAACGGATATAGGGGTCATAACTCCACAAGGGGCAGAGCATTCCTGATCCGTCCTACAACACTGAACAAAGGGGCAAAAACATTCAACAAATCTCTCCCTTGCACCTTGCGTCAGTGACCATCATCATTCGTCATCACTTGCGTTGACCATGCCGACACATTGCCTGCCCGCCTGGNGTTCAGCTTGGTGCCGACATACTCGAGCTCCACTGTCTGCTTGTAGACCAAGTCTCGAGCGTAGTGGTAGCGGATCTCGATGTGCTTTGTGTGCCTGGACAGGACGGGGTTCTTTGACATGTCAATGGCGCTCATGTTGTCAATCTTGATGACCGTCGCCGTTGCCTGTGGTGCCTTCATCTCGGATAGCAAGCTTCGTAGCCACTGCATCTCTTTACACACCTCGGCCAAGGCGATGTACTCAGCTTCAGCTGTTGACAAAGAGACACATTCCTGCTTGCGACTTGCCCAACGGACTGCACCTCCATTAAACATACACACAAAGCCGGAGGTAGATTTTCTGTCATCGATATTCCCTCCCCAGTCAGCATCAATGTAGCACATGAGACGGAGTGATGCGGATCCAGCGATGCCTCCAAACTGGAGCCCCACGTGCCGCGTCCCCTGAAGGTAGCGCATGATGCGCTTCACGGCCTGCCAGTGAAGTGGACCGGGGTTGGCCACAAACCGGCTCACCTGCCCAACAGCATGGGCTATATCTGGTCGGGTGGCGACCATGGTATACATCAGACTGCCCACTGCAGACTGATATGGGATGCCCAGCATGTCAGTTTTCTCCGCTTCGTTGGATGGGGACATGGAGGTGGAGAGTTTGCACTCCGAGCTCATGGGTGTGCTGGCAGGTTTGCAATATGCCATGTCGTATCGTTTGAGGATGGAGTCGATGTATTTTGTCCGGTTCAGGCTGATGGTACCTGCTGCTCTGTTGCGCTTGATTGCAATTCCAAGATAGAAGTAAAGAGGACCCATATCCTTCATCTTGAATCTGCTACTCAGCTGCCCCTTGAGATCGTCTAGCAGCTGCGTTGAAGAGGAGCATAGAATCAGGTCATCAACGTACAAGGCGACCAACATAGTCCCTTTGTCACTCTCATGCACGTACATGCTAGGGTCACTGTCGCAGTGCATGAAGGACTCCTTGGCCATGAAGGTGTCCATCTCCTGGTACCAAAGTCTTGGCGCTTGTTTTAGCCCATAGAGTGCCTTCACCAATCTACACACCTTGCCCTGAGGAGCATCAACCCCCTCCGGAACCTCCATCAATACCTCCTTGTCAAGTTTGCCGTAAAGGAAGGCTGTCTTGACATCCATCTGGTGGACCTCCATGTTCTCGGCAGCAGCAATGGCGAGCATTGACCGGATGGAGGCAAACTTCACAACTGGGGCAAAGGTCTCATCGTACTCTGCGCCAGGCCGTTGGGAGAACCCCTTTGATACCACCCGTGCCTTGTACTTGTCTATCTTGCCATCCAGTTTCCTTTTTACTTTCAGCACCCACTTGGACCCCACAATGTGAGCCCCGGCAGGTCTGTCCACCAGCACCCAAGTCCCATTCTCTTCAATGGAGCTGAGTTCACTGCAAATTGCTTCGTCCCACTCTGCTTTGTCGGGCCGAGTGAGTGCCTCTGCGACAGACGTTGGCTCCTCTTGAACCAAAAATGAATAGTTGAAGCCTGTCCATTCACCCCTATCTGCGTCGTAATGCTGTCGAGGCGGATCCTTGTGCCGGGTGGATCCTTGTGCCGAGCTGATGATGCGGAGACGGGATTAGAGGCAGCTGATGGCTGAGTGGGCACAGGGGCAAAACCACGTGCACTGATGACAAAGGCTGAGGAAGACTGATGAGAAGGCGGCACGGATGATGCTGAGAGCGGCTCGAAGAAGACAGATGATGAGGAGGGCTGAGGACAGAGGGTGATGATGCGAAGAAGGGAAGGCTGGTGGAGTTGATGCGCACGTGATGGAGGCAGAAGATGGAGGTTGCGGCAGGTAGAGGATGGCGGCAAGATGAGGCAACCAGGTGCTCTGCTTTCAAGAGAGTGACAGCTTGTTCCACAGTTGGCCCGAGACCGACGGGCAGGAAGACCAGCGGTGTCGGATATCATGTTGGCTATACGAGACTGATTGCAGCAAAGGGAGTCATACGACGAGCAGAGATTCCAGTCCGCTGATGTCAGGAGAGTGACGGCTTGTTCCCCAATTGGCTCGCAATGGGAGCAGGAAGACTGGTGGTATCCGATGTCCTAGCGGCAGGCATTGCACTACTNCGAGCAGAGATTCCAGTCCGCTGATGTCAGGAGAGTGACGGCTTGTTCCCCAATTGGCTCGCAATGGGAGCAGGAAGAATGGTGGTATCCGATGTCATAGCGGCAGGCATTGCACTACTGCTGCTGACGATGCGAGACGGCGGTGCGAGGATGTGGTGTGGTACAACGAGTGCGAGGAGACTGATGTCGCAGGGGCAGATGGTGGAGATGAGGACGATGAGAGGAGAGGAGGAGAGCGGAGGTGCTTGCAAGGTTGACGAGAAGAGAGGTAGCGGGTGACGAGCGACAGGGAAGCTTCCAAGAAGTTGACGGCAAGCGGCAGCTTGGGAGCTGCTTGCAGCTATTGTTAACGACACGTCATAAATTTGTTGGCCACGGGTGCGGAATGGGCGCAGGGCTTTCTGAGGATGACGAGACGTTGGTTCAGCGTGAGGAGCACTTCAAGCGGTGCTGCTGATGTCAGCTGCTAATGAAGCGAAGGAGCGCGAAGTGGGGGTGACTGCGATGGGGAGGTGCAGATTTGAGAGGGGATGCAATGGAGGCAGAAGAGCGATGGCTTGGTCACGAGGTACCAGGTGATGTCCCCTGAAGCTCTGATACCATGTCAGAAGAATGCAATGAGCGAGGACTGCAAGAGCTGAAGCAAGCAGAAGCAATGAAGCAAACTGATGTAACATAGTGAAGTGAAGGAATCAGAGCGGTGAGAGCCGGCCCAAGGAGTTAGTCGCACAGTCGCAAGAGGAAGCGAGGCACTGGAGCTCCGAGGTAGACCGAGCGCAGATGAGAGAACTTGAGATCGAAGCGAGGAAGGCGTCGGAAGTGAAAGGTTAATGGTGGTGAAGAGAAGAGCCGTGAGGAGACAATGGTGGGCAGATGCAATGGACGCGAGAGGCGAGCAGAGCGAAGACATGGCGGCGAAGCTGCAAAACCAAAGGGGGACAAGATGAATAGAACTGTGCTGGTTAACTCGAGGGAATGAACATCCTTGGTATAAAAAGGACAGATCAGGACAAATGAGCAAAGTAACGGCTTTTTTCTGCTAGCCGGACGCGGGTGACAGGTGTCACTTTATTAGGGGATGACTTATCCGAATGGTCTGAATGGTCGAGCGACCGGAGAGCCGTTGGGAAAGGTGGTTCAGTCACGGGACTAGAACCGTTCTTGAGACCGAGATATTTTCTTCTCTTGTCAAGGCTTCATTTTTGACAAAAGTCACTTGGTAAACTATGTGGTCATTGTCAGTGGCACATGCCAACTTTGTCAAGGCATTGCGCACAATAGCCACACCGAGCCACCAGAATTCTACCTTGTTTACACCTGTCAGATCATGCCTAGTACACCTGCACTGTGATCAGACACTCTGGCCGTGGCTGACTTGTGTTATGATCAGTAGAAGTAAAAGTCACTTAGATACACTTGTGGTCATGGTCAGTGGCACATGCCAACTTTGTCAAGGCATTACGCACAATAGTCATACTGTTACCAGTATTTTACCTTGTTTGTACCTGCAAGGTCATGCCTAGTATGTCTGCACTGTGATTGGACACTCTGAACATGGCAGTGTTAAGATGCATAGCCGTTTAAGGTACTTGGTAGACTTTGTGGTCATGGTCAGTGGCACATGTCAGCTTTGTAAAGGCATTGCGCACAGTAGCCGTGCCAAGCCACCGGTTTTTGACCTTGTTTATACCTGCAAGGTCATGCCTAGTACATTTGAACTGTGATTGGGCACTCTGACTGTGGCAGAC
>SZWC01000207.1:45469-60495 GCA_023375785.1 Penium margaritaceum
CAAGGTCATGCCTAGTATGTCTGCACTGTGATTGGACACTCTGAACATGGCAGTGTTAAGATGCATAGCCGTTTAAGGTACTTGGTAGACTTTGTGGTCATGGTCAGTGGCACATGTCAGCTTTGTAAAGGCATTGCGCACAGTAGCCGTGCAAAGCCACCGGTTTTTTACCTTGTTTATACCTGCAAGGTCATGCCTAGTACATTTGAACTGTGATTGGGCACTCTGACTGTGGCAGAACTGTGTTATGATTCATATAAGTTAAAGTCACTTGGTAAACATTGTGGTCATGGTCAGTGGCACATGCCAACTTTGTCAAGGCATTACGCACAATAGCAACACCGAGCCACCAGTATTCTCCCGTGTTTGCACCTGCAAGATCATGCCTAATACATCAGCACTGTGATTGGACACTCTCACCGTGGCTGACTCGTGTTATGACCAGTAGAAGTAAAAGTCACTTGGATACATTTGTGGGCATGGTCACTGGCACATGCCAACTTTGTCAAGACATTGCGCACAATACCCACACCGAGCCACCAGCATTCTACCTTGATTATACATACAAGGTCATGTCCAGCATATTGGCACTGTGATTGGACACTCTGACGGTGGCTGACTTGTGTTATGATTCATAGCCGTTTATGGTACTTGTTAAACTTTGTGGTCATGGTCAGTGGCACATGCAAACTTTGTCAAGGCATTGCATACAATAGCCGTGCCAAGCCACCGGGTTTTTACCTTCTTTATACCTGCAAGGTCATGCATATTAGATGTGCAATGTCATTGGGCACTCTGGCCGTGGCTGACTCGTGTTACAATTCGTAGAAGTTAAAGTCACTTGGTAAACTATGTGGTCATGGTCAGTGGCACATGCCAACTTTGTCAAGGCATTGCGCACAATAGCCACACCGAGCCACCAGTATTCTACCTTGTTTGCACCTGCAAAATCATGCTTAGTACATCTGCACTGTGAGTAGACACTCTGACCGTGGCTGACTTGTGTTATGATCAGCAGAAGTAAATGTCACTTGGATACATTTGTGGTCATGGTCAGTGGCACATGCCAACTTTGTCAAGGCATTGCGCACAATAGCCACACCGAGCCACCAGTATTCTACCTTGTTTGTACCCGCAAGATTATGCCCATTATATCTGAAATGCGATTGGACACTCTGACCGTGGCTGAATCGTGTTATGATTTATAGCCGTTCAAGGTACTTGGTAAACTTTGGGGTCATGGTCAGTGGCACATGCCAACTTTGTCAAGGCATTGCGCACAATAGCCACACCGAGCCACCAATATTCTACATTGTCTGAACCTGCAAGATCATGCGTAGTACATCTGCACTGTGATTGGAGACTCTGACCATGGCTGACTTGTGTTATGATCAATAGAAGTAAACGTCACTCGGATACATTTGTGGTCATTGTCAGTGGCACATGCCAACTTTGTCTTGGCATTGCGCACAATAGCCACACCGAGCCACCAGTATTATACCTTGTTTGCATCTGCAAGATCATGCCTAGTACATATGCACTGTGATTGGACACTCTAACCGTTGCTTTTTGTGTTATGATCAATAGAAGTAAAAGTCACTTGGATAAATTTGTGGTCATGGTCAGTGGCACATGCCAACTTTGTCAAGGCATTGCACACAATAGCCAAACCGAGCCACAGGTATTCTACCTTGTTTATACCTGTAAGGTCATGCCCAGTACATCTGCACTGTGACTGGACACTCTGACCGTG
This sequence comes from Penium margaritaceum, assembly GCA_023375785.1. Lineage (NCBI taxonomy): Eukaryota > Viridiplantae > Streptophyta > Zygnematophyceae > Desmidiales > Peniaceae > Penium > Penium margaritaceum. The sequence goes on from SZWC01000207.1 coordinate 47,223, forward strand.
GCTGACTCGTGTTATGATTCATATCTGTCTAAGGTACTTGGTAAACTTGTGGTCATGGTCAGTTGCACATGCCAACTTTGTCAAGGCATTGCGCACAATAGCCGTGCCAAGCTACTGGTTTTTACCTTGTTTATACCGGCAAGATCATGCATATAAGATGTGTTCTGTGATTGGACACTCTGACCATGGCTAACTCGTGTTACGATTTGTAGAAGTTAAAGTCACTTGGTAAACGTTGTGGTCATGGTCAGTGGCACACGCCACCTTTGTCTATGCATTGCGCACAATAGCCACACCGAGCCACCAGTTTTCTATCTTGTTTGTACCTGTAAGATCATGCCTAGTACATCTGCACTTTGATTGGACCCTCTGACCGTGGCTGACTCGTGCTATGATCATTAGAAGTAAAATTCACTTGGATACATTTTTGGTCATGGTTCGTAACACATGCCAACTTTGTCAATGCATTGCACACAATAGCAACACCGAGCCACCCGTATTCTACCTTGCTTATACCAGCAAGGCCATGCCCAGTATATCTGCACTGTGACTGGACAATCTGACCGTGGCTGACTCGTGTTATGATTCATAGCCGTCTAAGGTAATTGGTAAACTTTGTGGTCATGGTCAGTGGCACATGCCAACTTTGTAAACGTATTGCGCACAATAGCCGTGCCAAGCCACCGGCCTTTTACCTTGTTTGTACATCTAAGGTCATGCCTAGTACATCTGAACTCTGATTGGACACTCTGACTGTGGCTGACCCGTGTTACGATTCGTAGAAGTTAAAGTCACTTGGTAAACTTTGTGGTCATGGTCAGTGGCACATGCCAACTTTGTCAAGGCATTGCGCACAATAGCCACACCGAGCCACCAGTATTCTACCCTTTTTGAACCTGCAAGATCATGCCTAGTACATCTGCACTGTGATTGGACACTCTGACCGTGGCTGGCTCATGTTATGATTCATAGCCGTTTAAGGTACTTGGTAAACTTTGTGGCCATGGTCAGTGGCACGTGCCAACTTTGTCAAGGCAGTTCGCACAACAGCCGTGCCAAGCCAGCCGTTTTTTACCTTGTTTATACCTATAAGGTCATGCATATTAGATGTGCAATGTGATTGGACACTCTTACCGTGGCTGACTCGTGTTACAATTCGTAGGAATTAAAGTCACGTGGTAAACTTTGTGGTCATTTTCAGTGGCACATGCCAATTTTGTCAAGGCATTGCACACAATAGCCACACCGAGCCACCAGTATTCTACCTTGTTTGCACCTGGAAGATCATGCCTAGTACATCTGCACTGTGATTGGAGACTCTGACCGTGGCTGACTCGTGTTATGATCAATAGAAGTAAAAGTCACTAGGATACATTTGTGGTCATGGTCAGTGGCACATGCTAACTATGTCAAGGCATTGCGCACAATAGCCACACCGAGCCACCAAAATTCTAACTTGTTTGTACCTGCAAGGTCATGCCCATTGTATCTGCACTGTGATTGGACAATCTGACCGTGGCTGAATCGTGTTATGATTCATAGCCATTTAAGGTACTTGGAAAACTTTGTAGTCATGGTCAGTGGCTCATGCCAACTTTGTCAAGACATCGACACAATAGCCACACCGAGCCACCAGTATTCTACCTTGTTTTCACCTGTAAGATCATGCCTAGTACATCTGCACTGTGATAGGACACTCTGGCCGTGGCTGACTTGTGTTATGATCAGTAGAAGTAAAAGTCACTTAGATACACTTGTGGTCATGGTCAGTGGCACATGCCAACTTTGTCAAGGCATTGCGCACAATAGCCACACCGTTACCAGTATTTTACCTTGTTTGCACCTGTAAGATAATGCCTAGTACATCTGCACTGTGATTGGACACTCTGACCATGGCTAACTCGTGTTACGATTTGTAGAAGTTAAAGTCACTTGGTAAACATAGTGGTCATGGTCAGTGGCACATGTCAACTTTGTAAAGGCATTGCGCACAGTAGCCGTGCCAAGCCACCGGTTTGTGACCTTCTTTATACCTGCAAGGTCATGCCTAGTACATCTGAACTGTGATTGGGCACTCTGACTGCGTCTGACTCGTGTTACGATTTGTATAAGTTAAAGTCACTTGGTAAACATTGTGGTCATGGTCAGTGGCACATGCCAACTTTGTCAAGGCATTACGCACAATAGCCACACCGAGCCACCAGTATTTTACCTTGTTTGCACCTGTAAGATAATGCCTAGTACATCTGCACTGTGATTGGACACTCTCACTGTGGCTGACTCGTGTTATGATCCGTAGAAGTAAAAATCACTTGGATACATTTGTGGGCATGGTCAGTGGCACATGCCAACTTTGTCAAGACATTGCGCACAATAGCCACACCGAGCCACCAGTATTCTACCTTGATTATACATGCAAGGTCATGCATAGTATATTGGCACTGTGATTGGACACTCAGACCGTGGCTGACCTGTGTTATTATTCATAGCCGTTTATGGAACATGTTAAACTTCGTGGTCATGGTCAGTGGCACATGCCAACTTTGTCAAGGCATTGCATACAATAGCCGTGCCAAGCCACCGGGTTTTTACCTTCTTTATACCTGCAAGGTCATGCATATTAGATGTGCAATGTCATTGGCACTCTGACCATGGCTGACTCGTGTTACAATTTGTAGAAGTTAAAGTCACTTGGCAAACTATGTGGTCATGGTAAGTGGCACATGCCAACTTTGTCAAGGCATTGCGCACAATAGCCACACCGAGCCAGCAGAAGTCTACCTTGTTTGCACCTGCAAGATCATGCTTAGTACATATACACTGTGATTAGACACTCTGACCGTGGTTAACTTGTGTTATGAGCTGTGGAAGTAAATGTCACTTGGATACATTTGTGGTCATGGTCAGTGGCACATGCCAACTTTGTCAAGGCATTGCGCACAATAGCCGTACCAAGCCACCGGGTTCTTACCTTNCTCGTGGCGCTGCTTGACACAAGTTATGAGTTGAGCAGGTTGGCAGTAACAAGTTCTGGAGGTGAGCGATGCAAGATAGGCAGTTGACCGAGGATGGAAGCGATGGCAGCTGCGAGAGTGATGAAGGAAAATGATTGATTGATAGAATTGCGGAAGCAATCATACATTGATCTAAGCTACCTTAAAGTAGTGTTGCTTGGCTTCGCTAGGACCCCTGCGAGGTGGAAGCGCTAGTTCATGTTCTTTGAGGGTCGTGTTGCGATGGTTTCACCGGAGCACAATTCGTCGGGTTCCTCCGAGACTCTTGGTTGTGCGTATCCGTTGAGGTTCCTGCGGCTATTTTGTTGTTGGTGTTCGGATGTGCTCCGGTCTTCGCGTTGGTTTCTCTTCTTTTATTTCTGACACCTCCCGTGAAGGGAAACCAGCATGGAAGCCTCAGGTGTCTCTGGTCCTGAGACCTAGAAGATATACCAGGGTCGCATGTTGCGCCTGGTCTAGGACTTTTGTGAAGATGTCAGCCCTGTTGGCCTTTGAGGCTACATGCTGAACCACGAGTTCTTTTGCCTGCACCTTCTCCCTGATGAAGAAGTAGCGCAGCTCAATGTGCTTGGTTTGTCCATGGTAGACTGGATTCTCTGTGAGAGCGATGGTACTTTGATTGTCACACCATAGGGCTGGGAGTGGTTACGGATATCCAAGGTCTTGTAGCAGGTGTTTTAACCAAATGGCTTCTTGGGCAGCCATGGTACTTGCATATATTTCTGCTTTGCAGGATGAAAGCAAAACAGTAGAGGACCTGGTGGATCACCAGCTGAACAGTCCAGAGCCAAGGTGAAAGCCGTATCCTTGTGACAATTTTTGGTTGGCTTCATCATCTGCCCAGGAGGAGTCGCTGTATCCTTCCAATGTTATTGGCTGAGTTCCTCCCAGCTCAAGCTAGAAGGAGGCAGTCTCACCTAGGTACCTCAGGACTCGCTTAGCTGCCTTCCAGTGCTGGTCACTGTGGTTTCCGTCTCCAACGTATCGTGACAGAACACTGAGAGGGAAGGCAAGGTCGGGGCGAGTGCAGACCATAGCATACATCAGTGATCCCACCAGCTCAGGATAGGGTTTTGGAGAAGGCGATGAGGCTGTGTATGCTAGCGAGGTAAGCTTGTGGTCCACTGTCATGGGGGTTGGAGCTCTGTTGCTGTTCTCAAGCCCAAAATGCTTCAGGAGTAAGGCAATGTAGGGTTCTTGGGACAGAGTGATGAGTCGCTTCTCCCGATCCCTCTTGATATCAATTCCAAGATAATGGGTTAGTTCCCCAAGATCTTTCATGGTAAAACGCCTTGGGAGTGCTTGCTTCAGATCCTGGAGAGCAGAGGGATTGTTGGAGATGAGAGCGAGATCGTCCACATAGAACAGAATATAGGTCTGTTCATCTGGCTGGGAGCGGAGGAACAGGCTGGGATCGGCAGTGGAAACTGTGAGTCCCAGGTCAAGGAGAGTTGCTCGGAGTTTGGCATGCCATTTTAGAGGAGACTGTTTGAGCCCATAGACTGGGCGATGCAGCTTCCAAACAGTGTTGGGCTGGTCTGGTGTGTAGCCTTCCGGGCACGCCAGGTAGATGGTTTTGTTAAGATCTCCTTGAAGAAAGGCTGTGGACACGTCCATGGCATGCAGTTCCATGTCTTTAGTGGGTGCAATGTGTAGGAGGGCTCGTAGGGTGGTCAGCTTGGCAGTGGGTGAGAAGGTATCAAAGAAGTGCACGCCACATCGCTGTGAGAACCCCTTTGCCACATAGCGAGCTTTGAATTCTGGTGGTTTCCCCAAATGAGTCTTGACACGGAAGACCCATTTTCTTGCGACCACATTGGTGTAGGCTGGTCGAGGTACATCAGTGTAGGTGGAGGTGGCCTTGAAGGAGGCCAGTTCATTGGCAGCGGCGACTTGCCATTGGTCTGCTTGGGGCCCATTTACAGCTTCCGTATATGTGCTGGGGGTGGCAATGGGAGCTGTGGTAATGGTGGTGCTGAGTAGAGGAAGGCGAGGATAACGTCGTCGTCGAGGATTCATCGGAGGATCTGGTCGTCGACGAGAGTTGAGGTTGTCTCCAGCTGTAATCCAGGAAGGCAGGAAGGAGGTTCAAAGAAGCTCCATCTGACGATCTTCCTGTATGTCAAGGTCTCCATATGTGTCGGTCAGGGTGATGAGCGAGGCTGAAGTTCTGTTTCTGGTAGACCGTCGGAGCACCGGTTTTGCTCTAGGTGTCATTCTCGGGACTGATGCCCCAGATGCTGTGGTCGCTGTATTTTCTTCTGTGTCTGCTGTTGTTGTTGTTGGTGCTGGTGCTGCTGCGGCTGGAGGAGGGACTACTGCTACTGAGGAAAGTGGTCATCCAAATGTTGGCAGATGTTCTGAGACAGTTTCAAAGTCGTCATAAGGAGTGAGAGGAGTGAGTGGTGGTAGTGTTGTTGGTCGTGGTTGTGTGGGTGTATGTGTAGGAGAGAGGGTTGGTGGAGTGGACGCTGTTGGAGGAGTTGCTGGTGTGGCAGGAGCGACTGCTGGAGGTAAGGTAGCCGGAGTTGTGGGTACTGCAGCTTGTTCTGGAAAGGGGGTCTAGGTGAGAGGAGTAGTGGAGATTGGCGCCAATTGCCGGAAGAATGGGAGTAATTTCATCGAAATGGACATCAGTGCTGCAGGTTTCCCGTTTGAGGTCGAGCTCGTATAATAAGTAGCCAGGGGAGTTGAGGGCAAATCCCACAAACATGCGGCGCGAGGCTTGTGGCTCAACTTTGGAGAGATGCGCTTGAGCTCTGTCCGTTTTGTTGAGTAGGACGTAGGCTGTTGAACCCCATACTCGAAGCTTGGAGACATCTGGCTTGTATCCCAGCCAAAGTTCTGATGGGGTGACGTCTGGAAGATGCTTGGCTCGATAATAGTTGTGTACCCGGGTGGCGTAGCAGAGTGCATAGGTCCAGAAGATTTCTGGTGCTCCAGTATACACAAGTAGGGTGCGCATGAGAGCGACCATGACACCATTCCGTCTTTCTGCCACTCCGTTCTGCTCAGGAGCTTCTGGGACACTCCGCTCATGCCCAATGCCGTGTTCTGCCAGGAATGAACAGAGCTCATAAGATAGGAATTCCCCACCTCTGTCTGTCCAGATGTTGCCAATGGACCGGTTGAGGCGGCTCATCTGATACTTTGACCACTTGATGAAAGCAGGCTTGGGATCGGCTTTAGACTTGAGAGGAATTATGGCGCCGAAGCAAGAGTGGTCGTCCACAATAGTAAGGAAGTACTCATAGCCATGAAGGGAGGTGGGACGAATTGGTCCCACAAGATCCGTGTGGCGGACGTCGAGAGGTCTTGCTGCTCGAGCGGCTAAAGGAGGATGTGGGGAAGCTTTTAATTTCCCAAGACTGCAGGCAGTGCAAGGTGGTCCTGCAAGACGAGTTAGTGGGGAGAGCTGTGGCAGGCCTTTTACCATATATTTGGCCTGAAGACGGAGAAGTGCGTTGAAATTTGGATGACCAAGGCGGTGATGATGCAGGAGTAGAGGATGTGAGAGGCTGCGGCAGTCACAGGTGGAGGGTTGAGTGTCAGCTTCAACAGCAAAGATTGCTGTTGTGCAAGGAATCTGCAGTCGATAGAGGTTGTTGCGAACTGTGAAGGTTGCCAGNAACTATAGGCGGGGAAGAATATGTTTACGCCTTCCTTTTGGAGTTGATGAACAGAGAGGAGATTGTGTCGTAGGTGAGGGATATGGTAACCCCGGATCTGTCCACTTGGTGCTGCCGGAGATGTGAAAGTAGGGGAGTAGCGACAGAGCGACCCTGACCGTGGCTGACTCGTGTTATGATTCATAGCCGTTTAGGGTACTTGGTAAACTTTATAGTCATGGTCAGTGGCACATCCCAACTTTGTCAAGGCATTGCGCACAATAGCCACACCGAGCCACCAATATTCTACCTTGTTTGAACATGTAAGATCATGCCTAGTACATCTGCACTGTGCTTGGACACTCTGACCAAGGCTGACTTGTGTTATGATCAATAGAAGTAGAAGTCACTCGGATGCATTTGTAGTCATGGTCAGTGGCACATGCCAACTTTGTCTTAGCATTGCGCACAATAACCACACCGAGCCACCAGTATTCTACCTTGTTTGCACCTGCAAGATCATGCCTAGTAAATCTGCACTGTGATTGGACACTCTAACCGTGGATTTTCGTGTTATGATCAATAGAAGTAGCAGTCACTTGGATACATTTGTGGTCATGGTCAGTGGCACATGCCAATTTTGTCAAGGCATTGCACACAATAGCTAAACCGAGCCACCAGTATTCTACCTTGTTTATACCTTCAAGGTCATGCCCATTATATCTGCAGTGTGACTGGACACTTTGACCGTGGCTGACTCGTGTTATGATTCATAGCCGTTTAAGGTACTTGGTAAACTTGTGGTCATGGTCAGTGGCACATGCCAACTTTGTCAAGACATTGCGCACAATAGCCGTGCCAATCCACCGGTTTTTTTCCTTGTTTATACCTGCAAGGTCATGAATATTACATGTGTACTGTGATTGGACACTCTGACTACGGCTGACTCATGTTACGATTCGTATAAGTTAAAGTCACTTGGTAAACGTTGTGGTCATGGTCCGTGGCACATGCCACCTTTGTCTAGGAATTGCGCACAATAGCCACACTGAGCCACCAGTATTCTACCTTGTTTGTACCTGCAAGATCATGCCTAGTACATCTGAACTGCGATTGGACACTCTGACCGTGGCTGACTCGTGTTATGATCAATAGAAGTAAAAGTCACTTGGATACATTTGTGGTCATGGTCAGTGGCACATGCCAACTTTGTCAAGGCATTGCACACAATAGCCACACCAAGCCACAAATATTCTACCTTGTTTATACCTGTAAGGCCATGCCCAGTATATCTGCACTGTGACTGGACAATCTGACCGTGGCTGAATCGTGTTATGATTCATAGCCGTTTAAGGTACTTGGTAAACTTTGTGGTCATGGTCAGTGGCACGTGCCAACTTCGTCAAGGCATTGCGCACAGTAGCCGTGCCAAGACACCAGTTTTTTATCCTGTTTACACCTGCAAGGTCATGCAGATTAGATGTACAATGTGATTGGGAACTCTGACTGTGGCTGACTTGTGTTATGATTCGTAGAAGTTAAAGTCACTTGGTAAACTTTGTGGTCATGGTCAGTGGCACATGCCAACCTTGTCAAGGCATTGCGCACAATAGCCACACCGAGCCACCAGTATTCTGACTTGTTTGCACCTGCAAGATCATGCCTAGTACATCTGCACTGTGATTGGACACTCTGACCGTGGCTGACTTGTGTTATTATTCATAGCCGTTTAAGGTACTTGGTAATCTTTGTGGTCATGGTCAGTGGCACATGCCAACTTTGTCAAGGCATTGCGCACAATAGCCATACCGAGCCACCAGTATTCTACCTTGTTTATACCTGCAATGTCATGCCCAATATACTTGCACTGTGATTGGACACTCTGACCGTGGCTGACTAGTGTTATGATTCATAGCCGCTCAATGTACTTGGTAAACTTTGTGGTCATGGTCAGTGGCACATGCCAATCCTGTCAAGGCATTGCGCACAATAGCCATACCAAGCCACCGGGTTTTTACCTTGTTTATACGTGCAAGGTCATGCATATTAGATGTACGCTGTGATTGGGTACTCTGACCGAGGCTGACTCGTGTTACGATTCGTACAGATTAAAGTTGTCAGAAAATAAGAAGACTCCGACAGAGGTCACTCCTCAGGAAACACCGAGCTCTCAATAAAGGTTCAGGTCCCCACCTGAATCACCTTGGCAACGGTCCCTCGGTCGAAGCTGACCGTTAGGTCCGACAGTCCAAGTCATCCCCTAATAAAGTGACACCTGTCACCCACGTCCGGCTAGTGGAAAGAAGCCGTTGCTTTTATATTTTGTCCTGTTCTGCTCTTCTTATACCGAGGATGTTCATTCCCTCAAGTGAACCAGAACATTTCTGCACATCCTGTTCCCCCTTGGTTCTGCGGCCTCGCCGCCATGTTTTCGCTCTGCTCGCTCCTCGCATTTCCTGTATTCGCCACCTCTCAACGCTTCCCTCCGTCACTCCCGTTCCTTCGCTCAGCTCTCTCCCATCTCGACCTCGTCAGTCGACTCTCTCACATCAACTTGTCTACCGCCGTTACCTCGCGTCCCAGTCTCTATCTGCCCCCGTAACTAACTCCTCGGACCGCTCTTGGCTACGTCACTCTGCTGACGTACACCTGAATGTTCCGCTGTTTCTGCCTGCTTCTGCTGTCGCTGTTCTCGTATCTGCATTCTTCTGACATGGTATCAGAGCTTCAGGCAACATCACCTGGAGATCCGTGACCGCGTCATCGCTCTGCCGCCACCCCCGCTCCATCGCTTCCGCTCCATCGCCGCTGTCGCCACTTCGCGCCTCCTCGCTTCATTTGCAGCTGACATCAGCAGCTCTGCCTGACGAGTTCCTCACGTTGAAGAAACGCCTCGCCGACCTAAGAAGGCCCTGCGCCCATTTCCGCGCCCGTGGCTAACAACTGGCAACGAGTCGCCCACATCAGCCGCAAGCAACTCTCGAGCCGCAGCCTGCCGTCACCTACCAAGAAGCTTCCTGCCGCCTCCCGTCCGCCATTACCTCATTGCTTCTACTTCCGCTGACATCTCTTCCCTCCCTTCCTGCCTCGTCCTCATCATCTGCTCTCTCCTCGCCGTCATCTTCATCTTGCGTGCATCTGTCGTCTCGAGCCGCCCTCCCGCGTCGCCTCCCCGCCTCGTCAGCAGCTGCAGCCAAAGCTGCCGGTACCAGGATATCGGACACCACCAGTCTTCCTGCTCCCATTTCCGAGCCAACCGGGGAACAAGCTGTCACTCTCCTGGCATCAGCAGTCCAGTGTCCCTGCCCGCTGCCTGGCCTTCTCTGCCGCAACCAACTCCTTCCAGCCGACAGGACATCGGACACCTCCAGTCTCCCTGCTCCCACTTCCGAGCCAACTGGGGAACAAGCCGTCACTCTCCTGACGGCAAAGATGAAGTGGTTGTATCACCTCCACCTGCCGCGCCGCATCTCGTCTCCGCTCTCTCCGTCCACGTCGCTCTCCGCCTCCCGCCTCCTCCATCGTCATCGGCTTCTGATATCAGCGCCCATCATTCCTCCTCGTTCCAGTCTCTTCTGTATCGAAAGCCGCCCGTTTCTGCCTTCTCTTTGCCTACTCCATCATCATCATCCTCACTGCCTTCGCATCACCTCTCCCTCATCATCATCAGCATCTTCCGCGTTGCCTTCCTTCGCCTTCAGCATCATCATCATCATCAGCATCATCTTCTCGCGCACGTGGTTCCGCCCCTGCGCCCACTCATCAATCAATCGCTCTCTCCGCCTCCGTATCGCGTTCAGCTCGGCACAAGGATCCGCCCGGTCGCATCGCCCTTTCCGCGACGACCTGCGCCCACGCCAAAAACCTCCTCAGCGCACGTGGTCTCGCCCCTGCGCCCACTCATCAATTAATTGCCTCCTCCGCTTTGCTTTGGAAGGTAGAAGGTATACCTTCTACCTTCCAAGGTAGAAGGTATACATTCTACCTTGGAAGGTATACCTTCTATACCTTCCAAGGTATAGAAGGTATACCTTCTATACCTTGAATGTATAAACAGATAAAAACCTGGTGGCTTGGTATTGCAATTGTGAGCAATGCCTTGACAAAGTTGGCCTGTGCTGCTAACCATGACCACAAAGTGAACCAAGTGACTCTCACTCGATGAATCATCACATGAGTCAGCCACAGTCAGAGTGCCCAATCACAGTGCACTTGTGCTAGGCATGACCTTGCAGGCATAAGCAATGTAAAAACCCGGTGGCTTGGTGTGGCTATTGTGGGCAATGCCTTGACTAAATACTGGTGGCTTAGTGAGGCTGTTGTGCACAATGCTCTGACAAAGTTGGCATGTGCCACTGACCATGACCACAAACGTATCCAAGTGACTTTAACATCTACGAATTGTAACACGAGTCAGCCACGGTCAGAGTTCCCAATCACAGTGCGCATGTACTATGCATGATGTTACAGGTGCAAAAAATGTAGAATACAGGTGGCTCGGTGTGGCTATTGTGCGCAATGCCTTGACAAAGTTGGCCTGTGCAACTAACCATTACCACAAAGTTCACCAAGTGACTTTAACTTCTATGAATCATGACATGAGTCAGCCACAGTCAGAGTTCCCAATCACAGTGTATGTGTGCTAGGCATAAACTTGCAGGTATAAGCAAGGTAAAACACGGGTGGCTTGGTGCGGCTACTGTGCGCGATGCCTCGACAAAGTTGGCATGTGCCACTAACCATGACCACAAAGTTTACCAAGTGACTTTAACTTCTATGAATCAACACATGAGTCAGCCACTGTCAGAGTGCCCAGTCACAGTGCACATGTAGTATGCATGACATTGCTGGTATGAACAAGGTAAAAACCCGGTGGCTGGGCATGGCTATTGTGGGCAATTCCTTTTGAACATTGGCATGTGCCACTGATTATGACGACAAATTTATCCAAGTGACTTTAACTTATACAAATTGTAACACGAGTCATCCACGGTAAGAGTGCCCAATCATATTGCATATGTACTAGGCATAATCTTGGAGGTGCAAACAAGGTAGAATACTGGTGGGTCAGTGTGGCTATTGTGCGCGATGCCCTGAAAAAGTTGGCATGTGCCACTGACTATGACAACAAAGTTAAACAAGTTACTTTAACGTATATGAATCATGACACGAGTCAGCCACGGTCAGAGTGCCCAATCACAGTGCACAGGTACCATGCATGATCTTGCAGGTGCAAACAAGGTAGAATACAGGTGGCTCGGTGTGGCTATTGTGCGCAATGCCTTGACAAAGCTGGCCCGTGCAACTAACCGTGACCACAAAGTTAACCAAGTGACTTTAACTTATATGAATAATAACACGAGTCAGCCACGGTCAGAGAGCCCAATCACAGTGCACATGTGCTATGCATTACCTTGCTGGTACTAACAAGGTAAAAATCTGGTGGCTTGGCATGGATATTGTGCGAAATGCATTGAAAATGTTGGCATGTGCCACTGACCATTACAACAATGTTTACCAAGTGACTTTAACTTATAGGAATTGTAACACGAGTCAGCCACGGTCAGAGTGCCCAATGACAGTGCACATGTACTATGCATGACCATGCAGGTACAAGAAAGTTAAAACACTGGTGGCTCTGTACGGCTATTGTGCGAAATGCCTTGACAAAGTTGGCCTGTGCCACTGATCATGACCACAAAGTTAACCAAGTGACATTAACGTCTATGAATCATAACACGAGTCAACCACTGTCAGAGTGCCCAATCACAGTGCACATGTACTATGCATGACCTTGCAGGTATAAACAAAGTAAAAACCCGGTGGCTTGGTGTTGCCATTGTGGGCAATGCCTCGATACAGTTGGCCTGTGCCACTGACCATGACCACAACGTGAACCAAGTGACATTAACTTCTATGAATCAACACATGAGTCAACCACAGTCAGAGTGTCCAATCACAGTGCAGATGTACTAGGCATGATCTTGCAGGTTCATTCAAGGTAAAACACCGGTGGCTTGGTGTGGCTATTGTGTGCAATGCCTTGACAAAGTTGGCATGTGCAACTGACCATGACAACAACGTTTACCAAGTGACTTTAACTTCTACGCATCGTAACACGAGTCAGCCATGGTCAGAGTGCCCAATCACAGTGCACGTGTAACATGCATGATCTTGCAGTTATAAACTACATTGGATACAGGTGTTTCACTGTGGCTATTGTGCACAATGCTTTGACAAATTGGCATGTGCCACTGACCATGACCACAAAGTTCACCAAGTGACTTTAACTTCTACGCATCGTAACGCGAGTCAGCCACGGTCAGAGTACAAAATCACAGTACACATGTAGTATGCATGACCTTGGAGGTATAAACAAGGTGAAACACTGGTGGCTCGGTGCGGCTATTGTGCCTGATGCCTTGACAAAGTTGGCATGTGCCACTGACCATGACCGCAAACTTATCCACATGACTTTTATTTCTACGAATTGTAACACGAGTCAGCCACGGTCAGAGTGTCAAATCACAGTGCACGTGTGCTAGGTATGAACTTGCAGATATAAACAAGGTAAAACACTGGTGGCTCAGTGTCACTATTGTGCGTGATGCCTTGACAAAGTTGGCATGTGCCACTGACCATGACCACAAA
>SZWC01000207.1:104588-131828 GCA_023375785.1 Penium margaritaceum
GCAATGCCTTGACAAAGTTGGCATGTGCCACTGACCATGACCACAAATGTAACCAAGTGACTTTTACTTCTATTGATCATAACACGAGTTAGCCACGGTCAGAGTGTCCAATCACAGTGCAGATGTACTAGGCATGATTTTGCAGGTGCAAACAAGGTAGAATACTGGTGGCTTGGTGTGGCTATTGTGCGCAATGCATTGACAAAGTTGGCATGTCCCACTGACCATGACCACAACGTTTACCAAGTGCCTTTAAGTTCTACGAATTATAACACGAGTCTGCCACGGTCAGAGTGCCCAATCATTGTGCACATCTAGTACGCATGACCTTGCACGTATACACAAGGTAAAAAACTGGTGGCTTGGCACGGCTATTGTGCGCAATGCCTTGACAAAGTTGGCATGTGCCACTGACCATGACCACAAAGTTTACCAAGTGACTTTAACTTCTACGAATCGTAACACGAGTCAGCCACATTCAGAGTGCCCAATCACATTAGAGATGTACTAGGCATGACCTTGCAGGTATAAACAAGGTCAAAAACTGGTGGCTTGGCACGGCTACTGTGCGCGATGCCTTGACAACGTTGGCATGTGCCACTGACCATGACCACAATGTTTACCAAGTACCTTAAACGGCTATGAATCATAACACGAGTCAGCCACGGTCAGAGTGTCCAATCCCAGTGCAGATGTTCTAGGCATGATCTTGCAGGTACAAAAAAGGTAGAATACTGGTGGCTCGGTGTGGCTATTTTGCGCAATGCCTTGAAAAAGTTGGCATGTGCCACTGACCATGACCACAAATTATACCAAGTGACTTTAACTTCTACGAATTGTAACACGAGTCAGCCATGGTCAGAGTGCCCAATCACAGTGCACCTCTAATATGCATGACCTTGCAGGTATGAACAAGGTAAAAACCGGTGGCTTGGCACGGCTATTGTGCGAATGCCTTGACAAAGTTGGCATGTGCCACTGACCATGACCACAATGCTTACCAAGTACCTTAAACGGCTATGAATCATAACACGAGTCAGCCACGGTCAGAGTGTCCAATCATAGTGCAGATATACTGGGCATGACCTTGCAGGTATAAAAAAGGTAGAATACAGGTGGCTCGGTGTGGCTATTGTGCACAATGCCTTGACAAAGGTGACATGTGCCACTGACCATGACCACAAAGTTTACCAAGTGACTTTTACTTCTACGAACCGTAACATGAGTCAGCCACGGTCAGAGTGCCCAATAACAGTTCAGATGTACTAGGCATGACCTTGCAGGTATAAACAAGGTAAGAAACCAGTGGCTTGGCACGGCTATTGTGCGCAAGGCCTTGACAAAGTTGGCATGTGCCACTGACCATGACCACAAATGTATCCAATCGACTTTCACTCCTACGAAGCGTAACACAAGTCAGCCATAGTCAGAGTGCCCAATCACAGTGCACATCTAGTATGCATGACCTTACAGGTATAAAATAGGTAAATAACTGGTGGCTTGGCACGGCTTTTGTGCGCAATGCCTTGACAAAGTTGGCATGTGCCACTGACCATGACCACAAAGTTTACCAAGTTCCTTAAACGGCTACGAATCATAACACGAGTCAGCCACGGTTAGAGTGTCCAATCACAATGCAGATATACTGGGCATGACCTTGCAAGTACAAGCAAGGTTGAATACTAGTGGCTCGGTGTGTGGCTATTGTGCGCAATGCCTTCACAAAGTTGGCATGTGCCACTGACCATGACCACAAGTGACTTTTACTACTATTGATCATAACACGAGTCAGCCACGGTAAGAGTGTCCAATCATAGTGTACATCTAATATGCATGATCTTGCAGGTACAAAAAAGGCAAGAAAACCAGTGGCTTGGTACGGCTATTGTGCGCAATGCCTTGACAAAGTTGGCATGTGCCACTGACCATGACCAGAAAGTATACCAAGTACCTTAAACGGCTATGAATCATAACACGAGTCAGCCACGGTCAGAGTGTCCAATCACATTGCAGATGTACTAGGCATGATTTTGCAGGTGCAAACAATGTAGAATACTGGTTGCTTGGTGTGGCTATTGTGCGCAGCGGCTTGACAAAGTTGGCATGTGCCACTGACCATGATCATAAAGTTTACCAAGTGACTTTAACTTCTACGAATCGTAACACAAGTCAGCCACATTCAGAGTGCCCAATCACAGTTCAGATGTACTAGGTATGACCTTGCAGGTATAAACAAGTTACAATTCTGGTAGCTTGGCACGGCTATTGTGCGCAATGCCCTGTCAAAGTTGGCATGTGCCACTGACCATGACCATAAAGTTTACCAAGTGACTTTAACTTCTACGAATCGTAACACAAGTCAGCCACATTCAGAGTGCCCAATCACAGTTCAGATGTACTAGGCATGACCTTGCAGGTATAAACAAGGTAAAAATCTGGTAGCTTGGCACGGCTATTGTGCGCAATGCCTTGACAAAGGTGGCACGTGCCCCTGACCATGACCACAAAGTTTACCAAGTACCTTAAACGGCTATGAACCATAACATGAGTCAGCCACGGTTAGAGTGTCCAATCACGGTGCAGATATACTGGGCATGATCTTGCAGGTACAAACAAGGTATAATACTGGTGTCTCGGTGTGGCTATTGTGCGCAATGACTTGACAAGGTTGGCATGTGCCCCTGACCATGACCACAAAGTTTACCAAGTGACTTTAACTTCTACAAATCGCAACACAAGTCAGCCACGGTCAGAGTGCCCAATCACAGTGCACATATAATATGCATGACCTTGCAGGTATACGTAAGGTAAAAAACTGGTGGCATGGCACGGCTATTGTGCGCTATGCCTTGACAAAGTTGGCATGTGCCACTGACTATGACCACAAAGTTTACCAAGTGACTTTAACTTCTACGAATCGTAACACGAGTCAGCCACGGTCAGAGTGCCCAATCACATTTCAAATGTACTAGGCATGACCTTGCAGGTATAAACAAGGTCAAAACCCGGTGGCTTGGCACGGCTATTGTGCGCAATGCATTGATAAAGTTGGCATGTGCCACTGACCATAACCACAAAGTTTACCAAGTACCTTAAACGGCTATGAATCACAACACGAGTCAGCCACAGTCAAAGTGTCCAATCTTGGTGCAGGTGTACTAGGCATGATCTTGCAGGTACAAACAAGGTAGAATGCTGGTGGCTCGGTGTGGCTATTGTGCGCAATGCCTCGACAAAGTTGGCATGTGCCACTGACCATGACCACAAATTTTACCAAGTGACTTTAACTTCTACGAATTGTAACACGAGTCAGCCACGGTCAGAGTGCCCAATCACAGTGCACATTTAATATGCATGACCTTGCAGGTATGAACAATGTAAAACACCGGTGGCTTGGCAGGGCTATTGTGCGCAGTGCCTTGACAAAGTTTGCATGTGCCACTGACCATGACCACAAAGTTTACCAAGTACCTTAAACGGCTATGAATCATAACACGAGTTAGCCACGGTCAGAGTGTCCAATCACAGTGTAGCTATACTGGGCATGACCGTGCAGGTATAAACAAGGTAGAATACAGGTGGCTCGGTGTGGCTATTGTGCGCAATGCCTTGACAAAGGTGACATGTGCCACTGACCATGACCACAAAGTTTACCAAGTGACTTTAACTTATACGAATCGTAACACGAGTCAGCCACGGTCAGAGTGCCCAATCACAGTGCACATCTAATATGACTGACCTTACAGGTATAAACAAGGTAAAAAACCGGTGGCTTCGCACGGCTTTTGTGCGCAATGCCTTGACAATGATGGCATATGCCACTGACCATGACCACAAAGTTTACCGAGTACCTTAAACGGCTATGAATCATAACACGAGTCAGCCACGGTTAGAGTGTCCAATCACAGTGCAGATGTACTAGACATGAGCTTGTAGGTGCAAAGAAGGTATAATACTGGTGGCTTGGCACGGCTACTGTGCGCAATGCCTTGACAAAGTTGGCATGTGCCACTGACCATGACCACAATGTTTACCAAGTACATTCAACGACTATGAATCTTAACATGAGTCAGCCACGGTCAGAGTGTCCAATCACAGTGCAGGTATACCGGGCATGACCTTGCAGATAAAATGAGGTAGAATACTGGTGGCTCGGTGTGACTTTTGTGCGCAATGCATTGACAAATTTGGCATGTGCCACTGACCATGACCACAAATGTATCCAAGTGACTTTTACTTCTACTGATCATAACACAAGTCAGCCACGGTCAGAGTGTCCAATCACAGTGCAGATGTACTAGGAATGATCTTGCAGGTTCAAACAAGGTAGAATACTGGTGGCTCGGTGTGGCTATTGTCCGCAATGTCTTGACAAAGTTGGCATGTGCCACTGACCATGACCACAAAGTCTACCAAGTACCTTAAACGGCTTTGAATCATAACACGAGTCAGCGACGGTCAGAGTGTCCAATCACAGTGCATATATAATGGGCATGACCTTGCAGGTATAAACAAGGTAGAATATTGGTGGCTCGGCGTGGCTATTGTGTGCAATGCCTTGACAAAATTGGCATGTGCCACTGACCATGACCACAAAGTTTACCATGTGACTTGAACTTCTACGAATTGTAACACGAGTCAGCTACGGTCAGAGTGCACAATGACATTGCACATATACTATGCATGACCTTGCAGGTATAAACAAGGTAAAAAACCGGTGGCTTGGCACGGTTATTGTATGGAATGCCTTGACAAAGTTGGCATGTGCCACTGACCATGACCACAAAGTTTATCAAGTACCTTAAACGGCTATGAATAATTACACGAGTCAGCCACGGTCAGAGTGTCCAATCACGGTGTAGATATAATAGGCATGAACTTGCACGTATAAACAAGGTGGAATACTGGTGGCTCGGCGTGGCTATTGTGCGCAATGCCTTGAAAACGTTGGCATGTTCCACTGACCATGGCCACAAATGTATCCAAGTGACTTTTACTTCTATTGATCATATCACGAGTCAGCCACAGTGAGAGTGTCCAATCACAGTGCATATGTACTAGGCATTATCTTGCAGGTGCAAACAAGGTAGAATACTGGTGGCTCCGTGTGGCTGTTGTGCGCAATGCCTTGACAAAGTTGGCATGTGCCACTGACAATGACCACAATGTTTACAAAGTGATTTTAACTTATACGAATCGTAACACGAGTCAGCAACATTCAGAGTGCTAAATCACAGTTCAGATGTACTAGGCATGACCTTGTAGGTATGAACAAGGTCAAAAACCGGTGGCTTGGCACGGCTACTGTGCGCAATGCCCTGTCAAAGTTGGCATGTGCCACTGACCATGACCACAAAGTCTACCGAGTACCTTTAACGGCTATGAATCTTAACACGAGTCAGCCACGGTCAGAGTGTCCAATCACAGTGCAGATATACTGGGCATGACCTTGGATGTACAATCAGGGTAGAATACTGGTGGCTCGGTGTGACTATTTTGTGCAATACCTTGACAAAGTTGGCATGTGCCACTTACCATGACCACAAATGTATCCAAGTGACTTTTACTTCTACTGATCATAACACAAGTCAGCCACGGTCAGAGTGTCCAATCACAATGGAGATGTACTAGGCATGATCGTGCAGGTGCAAAAAAGGTATTATACTGGTGGCTTGGTGTGGCTATTGTGCGCAATTCCTTGACAAAGTTGGCATGTGCCACTGACCATGACCACATAGTTTACCAAGTGACTTTAACTTCTACGAATTGTAACACGAGTCAGCTACGGTCAGAGTGCACAATGATATTGCACATATACTATGCAAGACCTTGCAGGTATAAACAAGGTAAAAACCGGTGGCCTGGCACGGTTATTGTATGGAATGCTTTGACAAAGTTCGCATGTACCACTGACCATGACCACAAAGTTTACCAAGTACCTTAAACGGCTATGAATCATAACACGAGTCAGCCACGGTCAGAGTGTCCAATCACAGTGCAGATATACTGGGCATGACCTTGCAGGTATAATCAAGGTAGAATACTGGTGGCTTGGTGTGGCTATTGTGCGCAATGCCTTGACAAAGTTGGCATGTGCCACTGACCATGGCCACAAATGGATCCAAGTGACATTTACTTCCTTTGATCATAACACGAGTCAGCCACGGTCAGATCGTCCAATCACAGTGCAGATGTACTAGGCATGATCTTGCAGGTTCAAACAACGTATAACACTGGTGGCTCGATGTGGCTATTGTGCGCAATGCCTTGACAAAGTTGGCATGTGCCACTGACCATGACCACAAAGTTTACCAAGTACCTTAAATGGCTATGAATAAAAACACAAGTCAGCCACGGTCAGAGTTTCCAATCACAGTGTAGATATAATAGACATGAACTTGCACGTATAAACAAGGTGGAATACTGGTGGCTCGGCGTGGCTATTGTGCGCAATGCCTTGACAATGTTGGCATGTTCCACTGACCATGGCCACAAATGTATCCAAGTAGCTTTTACTTCTATTGATCATAACACGAGTCTGCCACGGTCAGAGTGTCCAATCACAGTGCATATGTACTAGGCATGATCTTGCAGGTGCAAACAAGGTAGAATACTGGTGGCTCGGTGTGGCTGTTGTGCACAATGCCTTGACAAAGTTGGCATGTGCCACTGACCATGACCACAAAGTCTACCAAGTACCTTAAACGGCTATGAATCGTAACACGAGTCAGCCACGGTCAGAGTGTCCAATCACAGTGCAGATATACTGGGCATGACCTCGGAGGTACAATCAAGGTAGAATACGGGTGGCTCGGTGTGACTATTTTGTGCAATACTTTGACAAAGTTGGCATGTGCCACTTACCATGACCACAAATGTATCCAAGTGACTTTTACTTCTTCTGATCGTAACACAAGTCAGCCACGGCCAGAGTGTCCAATCACAATGGAGATGTACTAGGCATGATCGTGCAGGTGCAAAAAAGGTAGAATACTGGTGGCTTGGTGTGGCTATTGAGCGCAATGCCTTGACAAAGTTGGCATGTGCCACTGACCATGACCACATAGTTTACCAAGTGACTTTAACTTCTACGAATTGTAACACGAGTCAGCTACGGTCAGAGTGCACAATGACATTGCACATGTACTATGCATGACCTTGTAGGTGTAAACAAGGTCAAAACCGGTGGCTTGGCACGGTTATTGTATGGAATGCCTTGACAAAGTTGGCATGTACCACTGACCATGACCACAAAGTTTACCAAGTACCTTAAACGGCTATGAATCATAACACGAGTCAGCCACGGTCAGAGTGTCCAATCACAGTGCAGATATACTGGCAATGACCTTACAGGTATAAACAAGATAGAATACTGGTGGCTTGGTGTGGCTATTGTGCGCAATGCCTTGACAAAGTTGGCATGTGCCACTCACCATGACCACAAATGGATCCAAGTGATGTTTACTTTCATTGATCATAACACGAGTCAGCCACGGTCAGATCGTCCAATCACAGTGCAGATGTACTAGGCATGATCTTGCAGGTTCAAACAAGGTAGAATACTGGTGGCTCGATGTGGCTATTTTGCGCAATGCCTTGACAAAGTTGGCATGTGCCACTGACCATGACCACACAGTTTACAAAGTACCTTAAAAAGCTATGAATAATAACACGAGTCAGCCACGGTCAGACTTTCCAGTCACAGTGTAGATTTAATAGGCATGAACTTGCACGTATAATCAAGGTGGAGTACTGGTGGCTCGGCGTGGCTATTGTGCGCAATGCCTTGACAAATTTGGCATGTTCCACTGACCATGGCCACAAATGAATCCAAGTGACTTTTACCTCCATTGATCATAACACGAGTCAGCCACGGTCAGAGTTTCCAATCACAGTGCATATGTTCTAGGCATGATCTTGCAGGTGCAAACACGGTAGAATACTGGTGGCTCGGTGTGGCTGTTGTGCACAATGCCTTGACAATGTTGGCATGTGCCACTGACAATGACCACAATGTTTACCAAGTGACTTGAACTTATACGAATCGTAACACGAGTCAGCCATATTCAGAGTGCTAAATCACAGCTCAGATGTACTAGGCATGACCTTGTAGGTATGAACAAGGTCAAAAACCGGTGGCTTGGCACGGCTACTGTGCGCAATGCCTTGTCAAAGTTGGCATGTGCCACTGACCATGACCACAAAGTCTACCAAGTACCTTAAACGGCTATGAATCTTAACACGAGTCAGCCACGGTCAGAGTGTCCAATCACAGTGCAGATATACTGGGCATGACCTTGGAGGTACAATCAAGGTAGAATACGGGTGGCTCGGTGTGACTATTTTGCGCAATACCTTGACAAAGTTGGCATGTGCCACGTACCATGACCACAAATGTATCCAAGTGACTTTTACTTCTACTGATCACAACACAAGTCAGCAACGGTCAGAGTGTCCAATCACAATGGAGATGTACTAGGCATGATCGTGCAGGTGCAAAAAAGGTAGAATATTGGTGGCTTGGTGTGGCTATTGTGCGCAATGCCTTGACAAAGTTGGCATGTGCCACTGACCATGACCACAAAGTTTACCAAGTACCTTAAATGGCTATGAATAATAACACAAGTCAGCCACGGTCAGAGTTTCCAATCGCAGTGTAGATATAATAGGCATGAACTTGCACGTGTAAACAAGATGGAATACGTGTGGCTCGGCGTGGCTATTGTGCGCAATGCTGTGACAAAGTTAGCATGTTCCACTGACCATGGCCACAAATGTATCCAAGTGGCTTCTACTTCTATTGATCATAACACGAGTCTGCCTCGGTCAGAGTGTCCAATCACAGTGCATATGTACTAGGCATGATCTTGCAGGTGCAAACAAGGTAGAATACTGGTGGCTCGGTGTGGCTGTTGTGCACAATGCCTTGACAAAGTTGGCATGTACCACTGACGATGACCACAATGTTTACCGAGTGACTTTAACTTATACGAATCGTAACATGAGTCAGCCATATTCAGAGTTCTAATTCACAGTTCAGATGTACTAGGCATGATCTTGTAGGTATGAAAAGGGTCAAAAACCGGTTGCTTGGCACGGCTACTGTGCGCAATGCCTTGTCAAAGTTGGCATGTGCCACTGACCATGACCACAAAGTCTACCAAGTACCTTAAACGGCTATGAATCGTAACACGAGTCAGCCACGGTCAGAGTGTCCATTCACAGTGCACATATACTGGGCATGACCTTGGAGGTACAATCAAGGTAGAATACGGGTGGCTCGGTGTGACGATTTTGCGCAATACTTTGATAAAGTTGGCATGTGCCACTTACCATGACCACAAATGTATCCAAGTGACTTTTACTTCTTCTGATCGTAACACAAGTCAGCCACGGCCAGAGTGTCCATTCACAATGGAGATGTACTAGGCATGATCGTGCAGGTGCAGAAAAGGTAGAATACTGGTGGCTTGGTGTGGCTATTGTGCGCAATGCCTTGACAAAGTTGGCATGTGCCACTCACCATGACCACAAATGGATCCAAGTGACGTTTACTTTCATTGATCAGAACACGAGTCAGCCACGGTCAGATCGTCCAATCACAGTGCAGATGTACTAGGCATGATCTTGCAGGTTCAAACAAGGTAGAATACTGGTGGCTCGATGTGGCTATTTTGCGCAATGCCTTGACAAAGTTTGCATGTGCCACTGACCATGACCACAAAGTTTACCAAGTACCTTAAACGGCTCTGAATAATACCACGAGTCAGCCACGGTCAGACTTTCCAATCACAGTGTAGATTTAATAGGCATGAACTTGCACGTATAATCAAGGTGGAATACTGGTGGCTCGGCGTGGCTATTGTGCGCAATGCCTTGGCAAATTTGGCATGTTCCACTGACCATCGCCACAAATGAATCCAAGTGACTTTTACTTCTATTGATCATAACACGAGTCAGCCACGGTCAGAGTTTCCAATCACAGTGCATATGTTCTAGGCATGATCTTGCAGGTGCAAACAAGGTAGAATACTGGTGGCTCGGTGTGGCTGTTGTGCACAATGCCTTGACAAAGTTGGCATGTGCCACTGACAATGACCACAATGTTTACCAAGTGACTTTAACTTATACGAATCGTAACATGAGTCAGCCATATTCAGAGTGCTAAATCACAGTTCAGATGTACTAGGCATGACCTTGTAGGTATGAACAAGGTCCAAAACCGGTGGCTTGGCACGGCTACTGTGCGCAATGCCTTGTCAAGGTTGGCATGTGCCACTGACCATGACCACAAAGTCTACCAAGTACCTTAAACGGCTATGAATCTTAACACGAGTCAGCCACAGTCAGAGTGTCCAATCACAGTGCAGATATACTGGGCATGACCTTGGAGGTACAATCAAGGTAGGATACGGGTGGCTCGGTGTGACTATTTTGCGCAATACTTTGACAAAGCTGGCATGTGCCACTTACCATGACCACAAATGTATCCAAGTGACTTTTACTTCTTCTGATCGTAACACAAGTCAGCCACGGCCAGAGTGTCCAATCACAATGGAGATGTACTAGGCATGATCGTGCAGGTGCAAAAAAGGTAGAATACTGGTGGCTTGGTGTGGCTATTGTGCGCAATGCCTTGACAAAGTTGGCATGTGCCACTGACCATGACCACAAAGTTTACCAAGTACCTTAAACGGCTATGAATCATAACACGAGTCAGCCACGGTCAGAGTGTCCAATCACAGTGCAGATATACTGGGCATGACCTTGCAGGTATAAACAAGGTAGAATACTGGTGGCTTGGTGTGGATATTGTGCGCAATGCCTTGACAAAGTTGGCATGTGCCACTCACCATGACCACAAATGGATCCAAGTGACGTTTACTTTCATTGATCATAACACGAGTCAGCCACGGTCAGATCGTCCAATCACAGTGCAGATGTACTAGGCATGATCTTGCAGGTTCAAACAAGGTAGAATACTGGTGGCTCGATGTGGCTATTTTGTGCAATGCCTTGACAAAGTTGGCATGTGCCACTGACCATGACCTTAAAGTTTACCAAGTACCTTAAACGGCTATGAATAATAACACGAGTCAGCCACGGTCAGACTTTCCAATCACAGTGTAGGTTTAATAGGCATGAACTTGCACGTATAATCAAGGTGGAATACTGGTGGCTCGGCGTGGCTATTGTGCGCAATGCCTTGACAAATTTGGCATGTTCCACTGACCATGGCCACAAATGAATCCAAGTGACTTTTACTTCCATTGATCATAACACGAGTCAGCCACGGTCAGAGTTTCCAATCACAGTGCATATGTTATAGGCATGATCTTGCAGGTGCAAACAAGGTAGAATACTGGTGGCTCGGTGTGGCTGTTGTGCACAATGCCTTGACAATGCTGGCATGTGCCACTGACAATGACCACAATATTTACCAAGTGACTTGAACTTATACGAATCGTAACACGAGTCAGCCATATTCAGAGTGCTAAATCACAGTTCAGATGTACTAGGCATGACCTTGTAGGTATGAACAAGGTCAAAAACCGGTGGCTTGTCACGGCTACTGTGCGCAATGCCTTGTCAAAGTTGGCATGTGCCACTGACCATGACCACAAAGTCTACCAAGTACCTTAAACGGCTATGAATCTGAACACGAGTCAGCCACGGTCAGAGTGTCCAATCACAGTGCAGATATACTGGGCATGACCTTGGAGGTACAATCAAGGTAGAATACGGGTGGCTCGGTGTGACTATTTTGCGCAATACCTTGACAAAGTTGGCATGTGCCACTTACCATGACCACAAATGTATCCAAGTGACTTTTACTTATACTGATCATAACACAAGTCAGCCACGGTCAGAGTGTCCAATCACAATGGAGATGTACTAGGCATGATCGTGCAGGTGCAAAAAAGGTAGAATACTGGTGGCTTGGTGTGGCTATTGTGCGCAATGCCTTGACAAAGTTGGCATGTGCCACTGACCATGACCACAAAGTTTACCAAGTACCTTAAATGGCTATGAATAATACCACAAGTCAGCCACGGTCAGAGTTTCCAAGTACAGTGTATATATAATAGGCATGAACTTGCACGTGTAAACAAGATGGAATACGTGTGGCTCGGCGTGGCTATTGTGCGCAATGCCTTGACAAAGTTGGCATGTTCCACTGACCATGGCCACAAATGTATCCAAGTGGCTTTTACTTCTATTGATCATAACACGAGTCTGCCTCGGTCAGAGTGTCCAATCACAGTGCATATGTACTAGGCATGATCTTGCAGGTGCAAACAAGGTAGAATACTGCTGGCTCGGTGTGGCTGTTGTGCACAATGCCTTGACAAAGTTGGCATGTACCACTGACGATGACCACAATGTTTACCAAGTGACTTTAACTTATACGAATCGTAACATGAGTCAGCCATATTCAGAGTGCTAATTCACAGTTCAGATGTACTAGGCATGACCTTGTAGGTATGAAAAAGGTCAAAAACCGGTTGCTTGGCACGGCTACTGTGCGCAATGCCTTGTCAAAGTTGGCATGTGCCACTGACCATGACCACAAAGTCTACCAAGTACCTTAAACGGCTATGAATCGTAACACGAGTCAGCCACGGTCAGAGTGTCCATTCACAGTGCAGATATACTGGGCATGACCTTGGAGGTACAATCAAGGTAGAATACGGGTGGCTCGGTGTGACTATTTTGCGCAATACTTTGACAAAGTTGGCATGTGCCACTTACCATGACCACAAATGTATCCAAGTGACTTTTACTTCTTCTGATCGTAACACAAGTCAGCCACGGCCAGCGTGTCCAATCACAATGGAGATGTACTAGGCATGATCGTGCAGGTGCAAAAAAGGTAGAATACTGGTGGCTTGGTGTAGCTATTGAGCGCAAGGCCTTGACAAAGTTGGCATGTGCCACTGACCATGACCACATAGTTTACCAAGTGACTTTAACTTCTACGAATTGTAACACAAGTCAGCTACGGTCAGAGTGCACAATGACATTGCATATATACTATGCATGACCTTGTAGGTGTAAACAAGGTCAAAACCGGTGGCTTGGCACGGTTATTGTATGGAATGCCTTGACAAAGTTGGCATGTACCACTGACCATGACCACAAAGTTTACCAAGTACCTTAAACGGCTATGAATCATAACACGAGTCAGCCACGGTCAGAGTGTCCAATCACAGTGCAGATATACTGGGCATGACCTTGCAGGTATAAAAAAGGTAGAATACTGGTGGCTTGGTGTGGCTATTGTGCGCAATGCCTTGACAAAGTTGGCATGTGCCGCTCACCATGACCACAAATGGATCCAAGTGACGTTTACTTTCATTGATCATAACACGAGTCAGCCACGGTCAGATCGTCCAATCACAGTGCAGATGTACTAGGCATGATCTTGCAGGTTCAAACAAGGTAGAATACTGGTGGCTCGATGTGGCTATTTTGCGCAATGCCTTGACAAAGTTGGCATGTGCCACTGACCATGACCACAAAGTTTACCAAGTACCTTAAACGGCTCTGAATAATACCACGAGTCAGCCACGGTCAGACTTTCCAATCACAGTGTAGATTTAATAGGCATGAACTTGCACGTATAATCAAGGTGGAATACTGGTGGCTCGGCGTGGCTATTGTGCGCAATGCCTTGGCAAAATTGGCATGTTCCACTGACCATGGCCACAAATGAATCAAAGTGACTTTTACTTCCATTGATCATAACACGAGTCAGCCACGGTCAGAGTTTCCAATCACAGTGCATATGTTCTAGGCATGATCTTGCAGGTGCAAACAAGGTAGAATACTGGTGGCTCGGTGTGGCTGTTGTGCACAATGCCTTGACAAAGTTGGCATGTGCCACTGACAATGACCACAATATTTACCAAGTGACTTTAACTTATACGAATCCTAACACGAGTCAGCCATATTCAGAGTGCTAAATCACAGTTCAGACGTACTAGGCATGACCTTGTAGGTATGAACAAGGTCAAAAACCGGTGGCTTGGCATGGCTACTGTGCGCAATGCCTTGTCAAAGTTGGCATGTGCCACTGATCATGACCACAAAGTCTACCAAGTACCTTAAACGGCTATGAATCTTAACACGAGTCAGCCACGGTCAGAGTGTCCAATCACAGTGCAGATATACTGGGCATGACCTTGGAGGTACAATCAAGGTAGAATACGGGTGGCTCGGTGTGACTATTTTGCGCAATACCTTGACAAAGTTGGCATGTGCCACTGACCATGACCACATAGTTTACCAAGTGACTTTAACTTATACGAATCCTAACACGAGTCAGCCATATTCAGAGTGCTAAATCACAGTTCAGACGTACTAGGCATGACCTTGTAGGTATGAACAAGGTCAAAAACCGGTGGCTTGGCATGGCTACTGTGCGCAATGCCTTGTCAAAGTTGGCATGTGCCACTGACCATGACCACAAAGTTTACCAGTACCTTAAACGGCTATGAATCATAACACGAGTCAGCCACGGTCAGATCGTCCAATCACAGTGCAGATGTACTAGGCATGATCTTGCAGGTTCAAACAAGGTAGAATACTGGTGGCTCGGTGTGGCTATTGTGCGCAATGCCTTGACAAAGTTGGCATGTGCCACTGACCATGACCACATAGTTTACCAAGTGACTTTAACTTCTACGAATTGTAACACGAGTCAGCTACGGTCAGAGTGCACAATGAGATTGCACATATACTATGCATGCCCTTGCAGGTATAATCAAGGTAAAAAACCGGTGGCTTGGCACGGTTATTGTATGGAATGCCTTGACAAAGTTGGCATGTACCACTGACCATGACCACAAAGTTTACCAGTACCTTAAACGGCTATTAATCATAACACGAGTCAGCCACGGTCAGAGTATCCAATTACAGTGCAGATGTACTATGCATGATTGTGCAGATTCAAACAAGGTTGAATACTGGTGGCTCGATGTGGCTATTGTGCGCAATGCCTTGACAAAGTTTGCATGTGCCACTGACCATGACCACAAAGTGTACCAAGTGGCTTTAACTTCTACGAATCGTAACACGAGTCGGAGATGGTCAGAGTGTCCAATCACAATGCAGATGCACTAGGCATGATGTTTCTGGTGTAAACAAGGTAGAACACTGGGGGCTCAGTGTGGCTATTGTGGGCAATGCCTTGACAAAGTTGGCATGTGCCACTGACCATGACCACAGAGTTTAACAAGTGACTTTAACTTCTACGCATCGTAACACGAGTCATTAACGGTCAGAGTACCCAATCACAGCGCACATCTAACATGCATGACCTTGCAGGTATAAGAGGGGTTAAAAAACCGGTGGATTGGCACGGCTATTGTGCGTAATACCTTGACAAAGTTGGCATGTGCCACTGAACATGACCACAAAGTTTACCAAGCACCTTAAACGGCTATGAATCATAACACGAGTCAGCAACGGTCACAGTGTACAATCACAGTGCAGATGTCCTTGGCATGATCTTGCAGGTGCAAACAAGGTAGAATACTGGTGTCTCGGTGTGGCTATTGCGCGCAATGCCTTGACAAAGCTGGCATGTGCCACTGACCATGACCACAAATGTATCCAAGTGACTTTTACTTCTATTGATCATAACATGAGTCAGCCACAGTCAGAGTGTTTTATCACAGTACAGATGCATTAGGCATGATCTTGCAGGTACAAACAAGGTAGAATACTGGTGGCTCGGCGTGGCTATAGTGCGCAATGCCATGAAAAAGTTGGCATGTGCCACTGACCATGACCACAAGTGTTTCCAAGTGACTTTTATATATATTGATCATAATACGAGTCAGCCACGGTCAGAGTGTCCAATCACAGTACAGATATACTGGGCATGCCCTTACACGTATAAACAAGGTAGAACATTGGTGGCTCGGTGTGGTAATTGTGTGCAATGCCCTGACAAAGTTAGCATGTGCCACCGACCATGACAACAAATGTATCCAAGTGACGTTTACTTCTATTGATCATAACACGAGTCAGCCACGGTCAGAGTGTCCAATCACAGTGCAGACGTACTAGGCATGACCTTGCAAGTACAAAGAAGGTAAATACTGGTGGCTCGGTGTGGCTATTGTGTGCAATGACTTGACAAAGTTGGCATGTGCCATTGACCATGACCACAAATGTATCCAAGTGACTTCTACTTCTATTGATCATAACACGAGTCAGTCACGATCAGAGTGTCCAATCACAGTGCAGATATAATGGGCATGATCTTGCAGTTACAAATAAGGTAGAATACTGGTGGGTCGGTGTGGCTATTGTGCGTAATGCCTTGACGGAGTTGGCATGTAACACTGACAATTACCACAAATGTATCCAAGTGACTTTTACTTCTATTAGTCATAACACGATTCAACCACGGTCAGAGTGTCCAATTACAGTGCAGATATACTAGGCATGACCTTACAAATACAAACAAGGTAGAATACTGGTGGCTCGGTGTGGCTATTGTGCGCAATGTATTGACAAAGTTGGCATGTGCCACTGACCATGACCAGAAGAGTCGGAGACGGTCAGAGTGTCCAATCACAGTGCAGATGTACTAGGCATGATCTTGCAGGTATAAACAAGGTAAAATACTGGAGGCTCGGTGTGGCTTTTGTACGCAATGTATTGACAAAGTTGGCATGTGCCACTGACCATGACCACAAAGTTAACAAAGTTTACCAAGTGACCTTACCGTCTACGCATTGTAATACGAGTCATTCACGGTCAGAGTACCCAATCACAGTGCACATCTAATATGCATGACCTTGCTTGAATAGAAGAGGAAAAAAACCGGTGGCTTGGCACGGCTATTGTGCGCAATGCGTTGACAGTGTTGGCATGTGCCACTGACCATGACCACAAAGTTTACCAAGTACCTTAAACGGCTATGAATCATAACACGAGTCAGCCACGGTCAGAGTGTCCAATCACAGTGCAGATGTACTAGGCATGATGTTGCAAGTGTAAACAAGGTAGAATACTGGTGGCTCGGTGTGGCTATTGTGGGCAATGCCTTGAAAAATTTGGCATGTGCCATTGACCATGACCACAGAGTTTACCAAGTGACTTTAACTTCTATGCATCGTAACAGGAGTCATTTACGGTCAGAGTACCAAATCATAGCGCACATCTAATATGCATGACCTTGCAGGTTTACAAGATGTAAAAACCCGGTGGCTTGGCACGGCTACTGTGCGAAATGCCCTGACAAAGTTGGCATGTGCCACTGACCATGACCACAAAGTTTACCAAGTACCTTAAACGGCTATGAATCATAACACGAATCAGCCACGGTCACAGTGTCCATCACAGTACACATGTACTAGGCATGATCTTGCAGGTGCAAACAAGGTAGAATACTGGTGGCTCGGTGTGGCTATTGTGCGCAATGCCTTGACAAAGTTGGCATGTGCCACTGACCATGACCAGAAATGCATCCAAGTGACTTTTTCTTATATTGATCATGACATGAGTCAGCCACGGTCAGAGTGTTCAATCACAGTGCAGATGTACTAGGCATGATCTTGCAGGTATAAACAAGGTAGAATACTGGTGGCTCAGTGTGTTTATAGTACGCAATGCCTTGACAAAGTTGGCATGTGCCGCTGACCATGACCACAAATGTATCCAAGTGACTTTTACTTCTATTGATCATAATACGAGTCAGCCACGGTCAGAGTGTCCAGTGACAGTGCAGATGTCCTAGGCATGATCTTGCAGGTAAACACAAGGTAGAATACTGGTGGCTCGGTGTGAATATTGTGCGCAATGCCTTGACAAAGTTGGTATGTGCCACTGACCATGACCGTAAAGTTTACCAAGTACATTTAACGGCTATGAATCATAACACGAATCAGCCACGGTCACAGTGTCCAATCACAGTGCAGAAATTTTGGGCATGACCTTGCAGGTATAAACAAGGTAGAACACTGGTGGCTCGGTGTTGCTATTGTATGCAATGCCTTGACAAAGTTGGCATGTGCCGCTGACCATGACCACAAATGTATCCGAGTGACGTTTACTTCTATTGATCATAACACGAGTCAGCCACGGTCAGAGTGTCCAATCACAGTTCAGATATACTGGGCATGACCTTGCAGGTAGAAAAAAGGTAGAATACTGGTGGCTCGCTGTGGCTATTGTGCGCAATTCCTTGCCAAAGTTGGCATGTGCCACTGACCATGACCACAAATGTATCCAAGTGACTTCTACTTCTATTGATCATAACACGAGTCAGCCACGGTCAGAGTGTCCAATCACAGTTCAGATATACTGGGCATGACCTTGCAGGTAGAAAAAAGGTAGAATACTGGTGGCTCGCTGTGGCTATTGTGCGCAATTCCTTGCCAAAGTTGGCATGTGCCACTGACCATGACCACAAATGTATCCAAGTGACTTCTACTTCTATTGATCATAACACGAGTCAGCCACGGTCAGAGTGTCCAATCACAGTTCAGATATACTGGGCATGACCTTGCAGGTAGAAAAAAGGTAGAATACTGGTGGCTCGCTGTGGCTATTGTGCGCAATTCCTTGCCAAAGTTGGCATGTGCCACTGACCATGACCACAAATGTATCCAAGTGACTTCTACTTCTATTGATCATAACACGAGTCAGCCACGGTCAGAGTGTCCAATCACAGTTCAGATATACTGGGCATGACCTTGCAGGTAGAAAAAAGGTAGAATACTGGTGGCTCGCTGTGGCTATTGTGCGCAATTCCTTGCCAAAGTTGGCATGTGCCACTGACCATGACCACAAATGTATCCAAGTGACTTCTACTTCTATTGATCATAACACGAGTCAGCCACGGTCAGAGTGTCCAATCACAGTTCAGATATACTGGGCATGACCTTGCAGGTAGAAAAAAGGTAGAATACTGGTGGCTCGCTGTGGCTATTGTGCGCAATTCCTTGCCAAAGTTGGCATGTGCCACTGACCATGACCACAAATGTATCCAAGTGACTTCTACTTCTATTGATCATAACACGAGTCAGCCACGGTCAGAGTGTCCAATCACAGTTCAGATATACTGGGCATGACCTTGCAGGTAGAAAAAAGGTAGAATACTGGTGGCTCGCTGTGGCTATTGTGCGCAATTCCTTGCCAAAGTTGGCATGTGCCACTGACCATGACCACAAATGTATCCAAGTGACTTCTACTTCTATTGATCATAACACGAGTCAGCCACGGTCAGAGTGTCCAATCACAGTTCAGATATACTGGGCATGACCTTGCAGGTAGAAAAAAGGTAGAATACTGGTGGCTCGCTGTGGCTATTGTGCGCAATTCCTTGCCAAAGTTGGCATGTGCCACTGACCATGACCACAAATGTATCCAAGTGACTTCTACTTCTATTGATCATAACACGAGTCAGCCACGGTCAGAGTGTCCAATCACAGTTCAGATATACTGGGCATGACCTTGCAGGTAGAAAAAAGGTAGAATACTGGTGGCTCGCTGTGGCTATTGTGCGCAATTCCTTGCCAAAGTTGGCATGTGCCACTGACCATGACCACAAATGTATCCAAGTGACTTCTACTTCTATTGATCATAACACGAGTCAGCCACGGTCAGAGTGTCCAATCACAGTTCAGATATACTGGGCATGACCTTGCAGGTAGAAAAAAGGTAGAATACTGGTGGCTCGCTGTGGCTATTGTGCGCAATTCCTTGCCAAAGTTGGCATGTGCCACTGACCATGACCACAAATGTATCCAAGTGACTTCTACTTCTATTGATCATAACACGAGTCAGCCACGGTCAGAGTGTCCAATCACAGTTCAGATATACTGGGCATGACCTTGCAGGTAGAAAAAAGGTAGAATACTGGTGGCTCGCTGTGGCTATTGTGCGCAATTCCTTGCCAAAGTTGGCATGTGCCACTGACCATGACCACAAATGTATCCAAGTGACTTCTACTTCTATTGATCATAACACGAGTCAGCCACGGTCAGAGTGTCCAATCACAGTTCAGATATACTGGGCATGACCTTGCAGGTAGAAAAAAGGTAGAATACTGGTGGCTCGCTGTGGCTATTGTGCGCAATTCCTTGCCAAAGTTGGCATGTGCCACTGACCATGACCACAAATGTATCCAAGTGACTTCTACTTCTATTGATCATAACACGAGTCAGCCACGGTCAGAGTGTCCAATCACAGTTCAGATATACTGGGCATGACCTTGCAGGTAGAAAAAAGGTAGAATACTGGTGGCTCGCTGTGGCTATTGTGCGCAATTCCTTGCCAAAGTTGGCATGTGCCACTGACCATGACCACAAATGTATCCAAGTGACTTCTACTTCTATTGATCATAACACGAGTCAGCCACGGTCAGAGTGTCCAATCACAGTTCAGATATACTGGGCATGACCTTGCAGGTAGAAAAAAGGTAGAATACTGGTGGCTCGCTGTGGCTATTGTGCGCAATTCCTTGCCAAAGTTGGCATGTGCCACTGACCATGACCACAAATGTATCCAAGTGACTTCTACTTCTATTGATCATAACACGAGTCAGCCACGGTCAGAGTGTCCAATCACAGTTCAGATATACTGGGCATGACCTTGCAGGTAGAAAAAAGGTAGAATACTGGTGGCTCGCTGTGGCTATTGTGCGCAATTCCTTGCCAAAGTTGGCATGTGCCACTGACCATGACCACAAATGTATCCAAGTGACTTCTACTTCTATTGATCATAACACGAGTCAGCCACGGTCAGAGTGTCCAATCACAGTTCAGATATACTGGGCATGACCTTGCAGGTAGAAAAAAGGTAGAATACTGGTGGCTCGCTGTGGCTATTGTGCGCAATTCCTTGCCAAAGTTGGCATGTGCCACTGACCATGACCACAAATGTATCCAAGTGACTTCTACTTCTATTGATCATAACACGAGTCAGCCACGGTCAGAGTGTCCAATCACAGTTCAGATATACTGGGCATGACCTTGCAGGTAGAAAAAAGGTAGAATACTGGTGGCTCGCTGTGGCTATTGTGCGCAATTCCTTGCCAAAGTTGGCATGTGCCACTGACCATGACCACAAATGTATCCAAGTGACTTCTACTTCTATTGATCATAACACGAGTCAGCCACGGTCAGAGTGTCCAATCACAGTTCAGATATACTGGGCATGACCTTGCAGGTAGAAAAAAGGTAGAATACTGGTGGCTCGCTGTGGCTATTGTGCGCAATTCCTTGCCAAAGTTGGCATGTGCCACTGACCATGACCACAAATGTATCCAAGTGACTTCTACTTCTATTGATCATAACACGAGTCAGCCACGGTCAGAGTGTCCAATCACAGTTCAGATATACTGGGCATGACCTTGCAGGTAGAAAAAAGGTAGAATACTGGTGGCTCGCTGTGGCTATTGTGCGCAATTCCTTGCCAAAGTTGGCATGTGCCACTGACCATGACCACAAATGTATCCAAGTGACTTCTACTTCTATTGATCATAACACGAGTCAGCCACGGTCAGAGTGTCCAATCACAGTTCAGATATACTGGGCATGACCTTGCAGGTAGAAAAAAGGTAGAATACTGGTGGCTCGCTGTGGCTATTGTGCGCAATTCCTTGCCAAAGTTGGCATGTGCCACTGACCATGACCACAAATGTATCCAAGTGACTTCTACTTCTATTGATCATAACACGAGTCAGCCACGGTCAGAGTGTCCAATCACAGTTCAGATATACTGGGCATGACCTTGCAGGTAGAAAAAAGGTAGAATACTGGTGGCTCGCTGTGGCTATTGTGCGCAATTCCTTGCCAAAGTTGGCATGTGCCACTGACCATGACCACAAATGTATCCAAGTGACTTCTACTTCTATTGATCATAACACGAGTCAGCCACGGTCAGAGTGTCCAATCACAGTTCAGATATACTGGGCATGACCTTGCAGGTAGAAAAAAGGTAGAATACTGGTGGCTCGCTGTGGCTATTGTGCGCAATTCCTTGCCAAAGTTGGCATGTGCCACTGACCATGACCACAAATGTATCCAAGTGACTTCTACTTCTATTGATCATAACACGAGTCAGCCACGGTCAGAGTGTCCAATCACAGTTCAGATATACTGGGCATGACCTTGCAGGTAGAAAAAAGGTAGAATACTGGTGGCTCGCTGTGGCTATTGTGCGCAATTCCTTGCCAAAGTTGGCATGTGCCACTGACCATGACCACAAATGTATCCAAGTGACTTCTACTTCTATTGATCATAACACGAGTCAGCCACGGTCAGAGTGTCCAATCACAGTTCAGATATACTGGGCATGACCTTGCAGGTAGAAAAAAGGTAGAATACTGGTGGCTCGCTGTGGCTATTGTGCGCAATTCCTTGCCAAAGTTGGCATGTGCCACTGACCATGACCACAAATGTATCCAAGTGACTTCTACTTCTATTGATCATAACACGAGTCAGCCACGGTCAGAGTGTCCAATCACAGTGCAGATATACTAGGCATGACCTTACAAATACAAACAAGGTAGAATACTGGTGGCTCGGTGTGGCTATTGTGCGCAATGCCTGAACAAAGTTGGCATGTGCCACTGTCCATGACCACAAAGTTTACCAAGTGACTTTAACTTCTACGAATTGTAACACGAGTCAGCTACGGTCAGAGTGCACAATGACATTGCACATATACTATGCATGACCTTGCAGGTATAAACAAGGTAAAAAACCGGTGGCTTGGCACGGTTATTGTATTGAATGCCTTGACAAAGTTGGCATGTACCACTGACCATGACCACAAAGCTTACCAAGTACCGTAAACGGCTATGAATCATAACACGAGTCAGCCACGGTCAGAGTGTCCA
This sequence comes from Penium margaritaceum, assembly GCA_023375785.1. NCBI lineage: Eukaryota > Viridiplantae > Streptophyta > Zygnematophyceae > Desmidiales > Peniaceae > Penium > Penium margaritaceum. The sequence goes on from SZWC01000207.1 coordinate 127,453, forward strand.
ATCACAGTGCAGATATACTGGGCATGAACTTGCAGCTATAAACAAGGTAGAATACTGGTGGCTTGGTGTGGCTATTGTGCGCAATTCCTTGACAAAGTTGGCATGTGCCACTGACCATGACCACAAATGGATCCAAGTGACGTTTACTTTCATTGATCATAACACGAGTCAGCCACGGTCAGATCATCCAATCACAGTGCAGATGTACTAGGCATGATCTTACAGGTTCAAACAAGGTAGAATACTGGTGGCTTGGTGTGGCTATTGTGCGCAATGCCCTGAAAGTTGGCATGCGCCACTGACCATGACCACAAAGTTTACTAAGTGACTTTCACTTCTACGAATCGTAACACGAGTCAGCCACGGTCCGAGTGCCCAATCACAGCGTACTTCTAATATGCATGACCTTGCAGGTATAAACAAGGTAAATAACTGGTGGCTTGGTACGGCTATTGTGCGCAATGCCTTGACAAAGTTGGCATGTGCCACTGACCATGACCACAAAGTGTACCAAGTGACTTTAACTTCTACGAATTGTAACACGAGTCAGCTACGGTCAGAGTGCACAATGACATTGCACATATACTATGCATGACCTTGCAGGTATAAACAAGGTAAATAACTGGTGGCTTGGTACGGCTATTGTGCGCAATGCCTTGACAAAGTTGGCATGTGCCACTGACCATGACCACAAAGTGTACCAAGTGACTTTAACTTCTACGAATTGTAACACGAGTCAGCTACGGTCAGAGTGCACAATGACATTGCACATATACTATGCATGACCTTGCAGGTATAAACAAGGTAAATAACTGGTGGCTTGGTACGGCTATTGTGCGCAATGCCTTGACAAAGTTGGCATGTGCCACTGACCATGACCACAAAGTGTACCAAGTGACTTTAACTTCTACGAATTGTAACACGAGTCAGCTACGGTCAGAGTGCACAATGACATTGCACATATACTATGCATGACCTTGCAGGTATAAACAAGGTAAATAACTGGTGGCTTGGTACGGCTATTGTGCGCAATGCCTTGACAAAGTTGGCATGTGCCACTGACCATGACCACAAAGTGTACCAAGTGACTTTAACTTCTACGAATTGTAACACGAGTCAGCTACGGTCAGAGTGCACAATGACATTGCACATATACTATGCATGACCTTGCAGGTATAAACAAGGTAAATAACTGGTGGCTTGGTACGGCTATTGTGCGCAATGCCTTGACAAAGTTGGCATGTGCCACTGACCATGACCACAAAGTGTACCAAGTGACTTTAACTTCTACGAATTGTAACACGAGTCAGCTACGGTCAGAGTGCACAATGACATTGCACATATACTATGCATGACCTTGCAGGTATAAACAAGGTAAATAACTGGTGGCTTGGTACGGCTATTGTGCGCAATGCCTTGACAAAGTTGGCATGTGCCACTGACCATGACCACAAAGTGTACCAAGTGACTTTAACTTCTACGAATTGTAACACGAGTCAGCTACGGTCAGAGTGCACAATGACATTGCACATATACTATGCATGACCTTGCAGGTATAAACAAGGTAAATAACTGGTGGCTTGGTACGGCTATTGTGCGCAATGCCTTGACAAAGTTGGCATGTGCCACTGACCATGACCACAAAGTGTACCAAGTGACTTTAACTTCTACGAATTGTAACACGAGTCAGCTACGGTCAGAGTGCACAATGACATTGCACATATACTATGCATGACCTTGCAGGTATAAACAAGGTAAATAACTGGTGGCTTGGTACGGCTATTGTGCGCAATGCCTTGACAAAGTTGGCATGTGCCACTGACCATGACCACAAAGTGTACCAAGTGACTTTAACTTCTACGAATTGTAACACGAGTCAGCTACGGTCAGAGTGCACAATGACATTGCACATATACTATGCATGACCTTGCAGGTATAAACAAGGTAAATAACTGGTGGCTTGGTACGGCTATTGTGCGCAATGCCTTGACAAAGTTGGCATGTGCCACTGACCATGACCACAAAGTGTACCAAGTGACTTTAACTTCTACGAATTGTAACACGAGTCAGCTACGGTCAGAGTGCACAATGACATTGCACATATACTATGCATGACCTTGCAGGTATAAACAAGGTAAATAACTGGTGGCTTGGTACGGCTATTGTGCGCAATGCCTTGACAAAGTTGGCATGTGCCACTGACCATGACCACAAAGTGTACCAAGTGACTTTAACTTCTACGAATTGTAACACGAGTCAGCTACGGTCAGAGTGCACAATGACATTGCACATATACTATGCATGACCTTGCAGGTATAAACAAGGTAAATAACTGGTGGCTTGGTACGGCTATTGTGCGCAATGCCTTGACAAAGTTGGCATGTGCCACTGACCATGACCACAAAGTGTACCAAGTGACTTTAACTTCTACGAATTGTAACACGAGTCAGCTACGGTCAGAGTGCACAATGACATTGCACATATACTATGCATGACCTTGCAGGTATAAACAAGGTAAATAACTGGTGGCTTGGTACGGCTATTGTGCGCAATGCCTTGACAAAGTTGGCATGTGCCACTGACCATGACCACAAAGTGTACCAAGTGACTTTAACTTCTACGAATTGTAACACGAGTCAGCTACGGTCAGAGTGCACAATGACATTGCACATATACTATGCATGACCTTGCAGGTATAAACAAGGTAAATAACTGGTGGCTTGGTACGGCTATTGTGCGCAATGCCTTGACAAAGTTGGCATGTGCCACTGACCATGACCACAAAGTGTACCAAGTGACTTTAACTTCTACGAATTGTAACACGAGTCAGCTACGGTCAGAGTGCACAATGACATTGCACATATACTATGCATGACCTTGCAGGTATAAACAAGGTAAATAACTGGTGGCTTGGTACGGCTATTGTGCGCAATGCCTTGACAAAGTTGGCATGTGCCACTGACCATGACCACAAAGTGTACCAAGTGACTTTAACTTCTACGAATTGTAACACGAGTCAGCTACGGTCAGAGTGCACAATGACATTGCACATATACTATGCATGACCTTGCAGGTATAAACAAGGTAAATAACTGGTGGCTTGGTACGGCTATTGTGCGCAATGCCTTGACAAAGTTGGCATGTGCCACTGACCATGACCACAAAGTGTACCAAGTGACTTTAACTTCTACGAATTGTAACACGAGTCAGCTACGGTCAGAGTGCACAATGACATTGCACATATACTATGCATGACCTTGCAGGTATAAACAAGGTAAATAACTGGTGGCTTGGTACGGCTATTGTGCGCAATGCCTTGACAAAGTTGGCATGTGCCACTGACCATGACCACAAAGTGTACCAAGTGACTTTAACTTCTACGAATTGTAACACGAGTCAGCTACGGTCAGAGTGCACAATGACATTGCACATATACTATGCATGACCTTGCAGGTATAAACAAGGTAAATAACTGGTGGCTTCGCACGGTTATTGTATTGAATGCCTTGACAAAGTTGGCATGTACCACTGACCATGACCACAAAGTTTACTAAGTACCTTAAACGGCTATGAATCATAACACAAGTCAGCCACCTTCAGATTGTCCATTCACAGTGCAGATATACTGGGTCGGTGTGGCTATTGTGCGTAATGCCTTGACAGAGTTGGCACCTACCACTGACAATGACCACAAATATATTCAAGTGACTTTTACTTCTATTGGTCATAACACGATTCAACCACGGTCATAGTGTCCAATCACAGTGCAGATATACTAGGCATGACCTTACAAATACAAACAAGGTAGAATACGGGTGGCTCGGTGTGGCTATTGTGCGCAATGCCTGAACAAAGTTGGCATGTGCCACTGCCCATGACCACAAAGTTTACCAAGTGACTTTAACTTCTACGAATCGTAACACGAGTCGGAGACGGTCAGAGTGTCAAATCACAGTGCAGATGTACTAGGCATGATCTTGCAGGTATAAACAAGGTAAAATACTGGTGGCTCGGTGCGGCTATTGTGCGCAATGTATTGACAAAGTTGGCATGTGCCACTGACCATGACCAAAACGTTTACCAAGTGACCTTACCTTCTACGCATTGTAACACGAGTCATTCACGGTCAGGGTAACCAATCACAGTGCACATCTAATATGCATGACCTTGCATGCATAGAAGAGGAAAACAACCGGTAACTTGGCACGGCTATTGTGCGCAATGCCTTGACAAAGTTGGCATGTGCCACTGACCATGACCACAAAGTTTACCAAGTGACCTTACCTTCTACGCATTGTAACACGAGTCATTCACGGTCAGAGTACCCAATCACAGTGCACATCTAATATGCATGACCTTGCATGTATAGAAGAGGA
>SZWC01000207.1:132998-145959 GCA_023375785.1 Penium margaritaceum
CAATCACAGTGCAGATGTACTAGGCATGATCTTGCAGGTATAAACAAGGTAGAATACTGGTGGCTCAGTGTGGCTATAGTACGCAATGCCTTGACAAAGTTGGCATGTGCCGCTGACCATGACCACAAATGTATCCAAGTGACTTTTACTTCTATTGATCATAATACGAGTCAGCCACAGTCAGAGTGTCCAGTGACAGTGCAGATGTCCTAGGCATGATCTTGCAGGTAACCACAAGGTAGAATACTGGTGGCTCAGTGTGAATATTGTGCGCAATGCCTTGACGAAGTTGGTATGTGCCACTGACCATGACCATAAAGTTTACCAAGTACATTGAACGGCTATGAATCATAACACGAATCAGCCACGGTCACAGTGTCCAATCACAGTAAGATATTTTGGGCATGACCTTGCAGGAATAAACAAGGTAGAACACTGGTGGCTTGGTGTTGCTATTGTATGCAATGCCTTGACAAAGTTGGCATGTGCCGCTGACCATGACCACAAATGTATCCGAGTGACGTTTACTTCTATTGATCATAACACGAGTCAGCCACGGTCAGAGTGTCCAATGACAGTGCAGATGTACTAGGCATGATCTTGCAGGTACGAACAAGGTAGAATACTGGTGGCTCGGTGTGGCTATTGTGCGCAATACCTTGACAAAGTTGGCATGTGCCACTGACCATTACCACAAAGTTTACCAAGTACCTTAAACGGCTATGAATCATAACACGAGTGAGCCACGGTCAGAGAGTCCAATCACAGTGCAGATGTACTAGGCATGATCTTCCAAGTACAAACGAGGTAGAATACTGGTGGTTCAGTGTGGCTATTGTGCGCAATGCCTTGACAAGGTTGGCATGTGCCACCGACCATGCCCGCGAAGTTTACCAAGTGACTTTAACTTCTACGAATCATAACACAAGTCAGCCATGGTCAGGGTACCCAATCAGAGTGCAGATATAATATGCATGACCTTGCATGTATAAACAGGGTAAAAAACCGGTGTCTTGGCACGGCTATTGTGTGCAATGCCTTGACAAATTGGCATGTTCCACTGACCATGGCCACAACGTTTACCAAGTACCTTTAACGGCTATGAATCATAACACGAGTCAGCCACGGTCAGAGTGTCGAATCAGAGTGCAAATATACTGGGTATGTTCTTGCAGGTCATGCCCAGTATTGGTGGAATAGTGGTGGCTCAGTGTGACTATTGTGCGCAATGCCTTGACAAAGTTGGCATGTGCCACTGACCATGGCCACAAATGTATCCTACTGACTTTTATTTCTATTGATCATAACACGAGTCAGCCACGGTCAGAGTGTCCAATCACAGTAGAGATGTACTAGGCATGCGTATGCAGGTTCAAACAAGGTAGAATACTGGCGGCTCGGTGTGGCTGTTGTGCGCAATGCCTTGACAAAGTTAGCATGTGCCACTGGCCATGACCACAAAGTTTACCAAGTGACTTTAACTTCTACGAATTGTAACACGAGTCAGCCACGGTCAGAGTACCCAATCACAGCGCACATCTAATATGCATGACCTTGCAGGTATAAACAAGGTAAAAAACCAGTGGCTTGGTACGGCTATTGTGCGCAATGCCTTGACAAAGATGGTATGTGCCACTGACCATGACCATAAAGTTTAGCAAGTACGTTGAACGGCTATGAACCATGACAGGAATCAGCCACGGTCACAGTGTCCAATCACAGTGCATATATTTTGGGCATTACCTTGCAGGTATAAACAAGGTAGAATACTGGTGGCTCAGTGTGGCTATTGTGCGCAATGCCTTGACAAAGTTGGCATGTGCCGCTGACCACTACCACAAATGTATCCAAGTGACGTTTACTTCTATTGATCATAACACGAGTAAGCCACGGTCAGAGTCTCCAATCACAGCGCAGATGTACTAGGCATGATCTTGCAGGTACAAACAAGGTAGAATATTGGTAGCTCGGTGTGGCTATTGTGCGGAATGCCTTGAAAACGTTGGCATGTGCCACTGACCATGACCACAAAGTTTACCAAGTACCTTAAACGACTATGAATCATAACACGAGTCAGCCACGGTGGGAGTGTCCAATTCCCAGTGCAGGTGTACTAGGCATGATCTTGCAGGTGCAAACAAGGTAGAATACTAGTGGCTCGGTGTGGCTATTGTGCACAATGCCTTGACAAGGTTGGCATGTGCCACTGACCATGACCACAATGTTTACCAAGTGACTTTAACTTCCACGAATCATAACACAAGTCAGCCACGGTTAGAGTGCCCAATCACAGTGCACATCTAGTATGCATGACCTTGGAGGTATAAACAGGGTATAAAAACGGGGTCTTGGCACGGCTATTGTGCACAATGCCTTGACAAAGTTGGCATGTGCCACTGACCATGACCACAAAGATTACCAAGTACCTTAAACGGCTATGAATCATAACACAAGTCAGCCACATTCAGATTGTCCAATCACAGTGCAGATATACAGGGTCGGTGTGGCTATTGTGCGCAATGCCTTGACAGAGTTGGCACGTACCACTGACAATGACCACAAATGTATTCAAGTGACTTTTACTTCTATTGGTCATAACACGATTCAACCACGGTCAGAGTGTCCAATCACAGTGCAGGTATACTAGGCATGACCTTACAAATTCAAACAAGGTAGAACACTGGTGGCTCGGTGTGGCTATTGTGCGCAATGCCTGAACAAAGTTGGCATGTGCCACTGTCCATGACCACAAAGTTTACCAAGTGACTTTAACTTCTACGAATCGTAACACGAGTCGGAGACGGTCAGAGTGTCCAATCACAGTGCAGATGTACTAGGCATGATCTTGCAGGTATAAACAAGGTAAAATACTGGTGGCTCGGTGCGGCTATTGTGCACAATGTATTGACAAAGTTGGCATGTGCCACTGACCATGACCACAAAGTTTACCAAGTGACCTTACCTTCTACGCATTGTAACACGAGTCATTCACGGTCAGAGTACCCAATCACAGTGCACATCTAATATGCATGACCTTGCATGTATAGAAGAGGAAAACAACCGGTAACTTGGCACGGCTATTGTGCGCAATGCCTTGACAAAGTTGGCATGTGCCACTGACCATGACCACAAAGTTTACTAAGTACCTTAAACGGCTATGAATCATAACACGAGTCAGCCACATTCAGAGTGTCCAATTACAGTGCAGATGTGCTAGGCATGATAGTGCAGGCTCAATCAAGGTTAAATACTGGTGGCTCGATGTGGCTATTGTGCGCAATGCCTTGACAAAGTTTGCATGTGCCACTGACCATGACCACAAAGTGTTCCAAGTGGCTTTAACGTATACGAATCGTAACACGAGTCGGAGATAATCGGAGTGTCCAATCACAGTGCAGATGTACTAGGCATGATGTTTATGGTGTAAACAAGGTAGAACACTGGGGGCTCGGTGTGGCTATTGTGGGCAATTCCTTGACAAAGTTGGCATGTGCCACTGACCATGACCACAGAGTTTACCAAGTGACTTTAACTTCTACGCATCGTAAAACGCGTCATTCACGGCCAGAGTACCCAATCACAGCGCACATCTAATATGCATGACCTTGCAGGTATAAAAGAGGTAAAAAACCGGTGGATTGGCACGGCTATTGTGTGTAGTACCTTGACAAAGTTGGCATGTGCCACTGAACATGACCACAAAGTTTACCAAGTACCTTAAACGGCTATGAATCATAACACGAGTCAGCCACGGTCACAGTGTCCAATCACAGTGCAGATGTCATTGGCATGATCTTGCAGGTGCAAACAAGGTAGAATACTGGTGTCTCGGTGTGGCTATTGCGCGCAATGCCTTGACAAAGTTGGCATGTGCCACTGACCATGACCACAAATGTATCCAAGTGACTTTTACTTCTATTGATCATAACACGAGTCAGCCACGGTCAGAGTGTTTAATCCCAGTACAGATGCACTAGGCATGATCTTGCAGGTACAAACAAGGTAGAATACTGGTGGCTCGGTGTGGCTATAGTAAGCAATGCCATGAAAAAGTTGGCATGTGCCACTGACCATGACCACAAGTGTTTCCAAGTGACATTTACTTATATTGATCATAATACGAGTCAGCCACGGTCAGAGTGACCAATCACAGTGCAGATATATTTGGCATGACCTTACACGTATAAACAAGGTAGAACATTGGTGGCTCGGTGTGGCAATTGTGTGCAATGCCTTGACAAAGTTAGCATGTGCCACCGACCATGACAACAAATGTATCCAAGTGACATTTACTTCTATTGATCATAACACGAGTCAGCCACGGTCAGAGTGTCCAATCACAGTGAAGATGTACTAGGCATGACCTTGCAAGTACAAAGAAGGTAGAATACTGGTGGCTCGGTGTGGCTATTGTGTGCAATGACTTGACAAAGCTGGCATGTGCCATTGACCATGACCACAAATGTATCCAAGTGACTTCTACTTCTATTGATCATAACACGAGTCAGTCACGATCAGAGTGTCCAATCTAAGTGCAGATATACTGGGCATGATCTTGCAGGTACAAACAAGGTAGAATACTGGTGGGTCGGTGTGGCTATTGTGCGTAATGCCTTGACGGAGTTGGCACGTACCACTGACAATTACCACAAATGTATCCAAGTGACTTTTACTTCTATTAGTCATAACACGATTCAACCACGGTCAGAGTGTCCAATCACAGTGCAGATATACTAGGCATGACCTTACAAATACAAACAAGGTAGAATACTGGTGGCTCGGTGTGGCTATTGTGCGCAATGCCTGGACAAAGTTCGCATGTGGCACTGCCCATGCCCACAAAGTTTACCAAGTGACTTTGACTTCTACGAATCGTAACAAGAGTCGGAGACGGTCAGAGTGTCCAATCACAGTGCAGATGTACCAGGCATGATCTTGCAGGTATAAACAAGGTAAAATACTGGAGGCTCGGTGTGGCTTTTGTGGGCAATGTATTGACAAAGTTGGCATGTGCCACTGACCATGACCACAAAGTTTACCAAGTGACCTTACCTTCTACGCATTGTAACACGAGTCATTCGCGGTCAGAGTACCCAATCACAGTGCACATCTAATATGCATGACCTTGCATGAATAGACGAGGAAAAAAACCGGTGGCCTGGCACGGCTATTGTGCGCAATGCCTTGACAATGTTGGCATGTGCCACTGACCATGACCACAAAGTATACCAAGTACCTTAAACGGCTATGAATCATAACACGAGTCAGCCACGGTCAGAGTGTCCAATCTCAGTGCAGATGTACTAGGCATGATGTTGCAGGTGTAAACAAGGTAGAATACTGGTGGCTCGGTGTGGCTATTGTGGGCAATGCCTTGACAAATTTGGCATGTGCCATTGACCATGACCACAGAGTTTACCAAGTGACTTTAACTTCTACGCATCATAACAGGAGTCATTCACGGTCAGAGTACCAAATCATAGCGCACATCTTATATGCATGACCTTGCAGGTTTAAAAGAGGTAAAACCCCGGTGGCTTGGCACGGCTACTGTGCACAATGCATTGACAAAGTTGGCATGTGCCACTGACCATGACCACAAAGTTTACCAAGTACCTTAAACGGCTATGAATCATAACACAAGTCAGCCACGGTCACAGTGTCCAATCACAGTACACATGTACTAGGCATGATCTTGCAGGTGCAAACAAGGTAGAATACTGGTGGCTCGGTGTGGCTATTGTGAGCAATGCCTTGACAAAGTTGGAATGTGCCACTGACCATGACCACAAATGCATCCAAGTGACTTTTGCATATATTGATCATGACATGAGTCAGCCACAGTCAGAGTGTTCAATCACAGTGCAGATGTACTAGGCATGATCTTGCAGGTAAAAACAAGGTAGAATACTGGTGGCTCAGTGTGGCTATAGTGCGCAATGCCATGAAAAAGTGGCATGTGCCACTGACCATGACCACAAATGTATCCAAGTGACGTTTACTTCTATTGATCATAACACGAGTCAGCCACGGTCAGAGTGTCCAATCACAGTGCAGATGTATTGGGCATGACCTTACAGGTATAAACAAGGTATAATACTGGTGGCTCAGTGTGGTAATTGTGTGCACTGCCTTGACAAAGTTGGCATGTGCCACCGACCATGACCACAAATGTATCCAAGTGACTTTTACGTCTATTTATCATAACACAAGTCAGCCACGGTCAGAGTGTCCAATCACAGTGCGAATGTACTAGGCATGATCTTACAGGTGTAAACAACGTAGAATACTGGTGGCTCGGTATGGCTATTTTGCGCAATGCCTTGACAAAGTTGGCATGTGCCACTGACCATGACCGCAAAGTTTACCAAGTGACTTTAACTTCTACGAATCATAACACGAGTCAGCCACGGTCAGTGTGCCCAATCACAGTGCAGATATACTGGACATTACCTTGCAGGTATAAACAAGGTAGAATACTGGTGGCTTGTTGTGGCTATTGTGCGCAATGCCTTGACAAACTTGGCATGTGCCACTGACCATGGCCACAAAGTTTACCAAGTGACTTTGACTTCTACGAATTGTAACACGAGTCAGCCACGGTCAGAGTGCCCAATCACAGCACATATCTAGTATGCATGACCTTAGAGGTATCAACAGGTAAATAACTGGTGGCTTGTCACGACTATTGTGCGCAATGCCTTGACAAAGTTGGCATGTGCCACTGACCATGACCACAAACTCTACCAAATACAGTAAACGGCTATGAATCATAACACGAGTCAGCCACGGTCAAAGTGTCCAATAATAGTGCAGATATACTGGGCATGGCCTTACATGTATAAACAAGGTAGAATACTGGTGGCTCGGTCTGGCTATTGTGCGCAATGCCTTGACAAAGTTGGCATGTGCTACAGACCATGACCACAGTTGTATCCAAGTGACTTTTACTTCTATTGATCATAACACGAGTCAGCCACGGTCAGGGTGTCCAATCATAGTGCAGATGTACTAGGCATGACCTTGTAGGTACAAACAAGGTAGAATACTGGTGGCTCGGTGTGGCTATTGTGTGCGATTCCTTGACAAAGCTGGCACGTGCCACTGACCATGACCACAAATGTATCCAAGTGATTTTTACTTCTATTGACCATAACACGAGTCAGCCACGGTCAGAGTGTCCAATCACAGTGCAAATTTACTAGGCATGACCTTGCAGGTACAAACAAGGTAGAATACTGGTGGCTCAGTGTGGCTATTGTGTGCAATGCCTTGACAAAGTTGGCATGTGCCACTGACCATGACCAGAAATGTATCAAAGTAACTTTTACTTGTATTGATCAAAACACGAGTCAACCATGGTCAGAGTGTCCAATGACAGTGTAGATATACTAGGCATGACCTTGCAGGAATAAAAAAGGTACAATAATGGTGGCTCGGTGTAACTATTATGCGCAATGCCTTCACAAAGTTGGCATGTGCCACTGACCATGACCACAAATATATCCAAGTGACTTTTACGTCTATTTATCATAACACGAGTTAGCCACATTCAGTGTGTCCAATCATAGTGCAGATATACCTGGCATGACCTTGCAGGTATGAAAAAGGTAGAGTACTGGTAGCTCAGTGTGGCTATTGTGCGCAATGCCTTGACAAAGTTGGCATGTGCCACTGACCGTGACCACAAATGTATCCAAGTGACTTTTACTTCTATTGATCATAACACGAGTCAGCCACGGTCAGAGTGTCAAATCACAGTGCACATCTAATATGCATGACCTTGCAGGTATAAACAAGGTAAAAAACCGGTGGCATGGCACGACTATTGTTTGCAATGCATTGAAAAAATTGGCATGTGCCACTGACCATGACCACAAAGTTTACCAAGTACCTACGGCTACGAACCATAACACGAGTCAGCCATGGTCAGAGTGTCCAATCACAGTGCAGATGTACTAGGCATGATCTTGCAGGTTCAAACAAGGTAGAACACTGGTGGCTCGGTATGGCTATTGTGCGCAATGCCTTGACAAAGTTGGCATGTGCCACTGACCATGACCACAAATGTATCCAAGTGACTTTTACTTCTGTTGATCATAACACGAGTCAGCCACAGTCAGAGACTCCAATCACAGTGCAAATATACTAGGCATGACCTTGCAGGTTGAACAAGGTAGAATACAGGTGGCTCGGTGTGGCTACTGTGCGCAATGCCTTGACAAAGTTGGCATGTGCCACTACCCATGACCACAAATGTATCCAAGTGACTTTTACTTCTATTGATCATAACACGAGTCAGCCACGGTCAGAGTGTCAAATCACAGTGCACATCTAATATGCATGACCTTGCATGAATAGACGAGGAAAAAAACCGGTGGCCTGGCACGGCTATTGTGCGCAATGCCTTGACAAAGTTGGCACATGCCACTGACCATGACCACAAATGTATCCAAGTGACGTTTACTTCTATTGATCATAACACGAGTCAGCCACGGTCAGAGTGTCCAATCACAGTGCAGATGTACTAGGCATGATCTTGCAGGTTCAAACAAGGTAGAACACTGGTGGCTCGGTATCGCTATAGTGCGCAATGCCTTGACAAAGTTGGCATGTGCGACTGACCATGACCACAAATGTATCTAAGTGACTTTTACTTCTGTTGATCATAACACGAGTCAGCCACAGTCAGAGACTCCAATCACAGTGCAAATATACTAGGCATGACCTTGCAGGTTGAACAAGGTAGAATACAGGTGGCTCGGTGTGGCTACTGTGCGCAATGCCTTGACAAAGTTGGCATGTGCCACTACCCATGACCACAAATGTATCCAAGTGACTTTTACTTCTATTGATCATAACACGAGTCAGCCACTGTCACAGTGTCCAATCATAGTGTAAATGTACTAGGCATGATCTTGCAGGTGAAAACAAGAAAGAATAGTGGTGGCTCGGTGTGGCTATTGTGCGCAAGGCCTTGACAAAGTTGGCACATGCCACTGACCATGACCACAAATGTATCCAAGTGACTTTTACTTCTATTGATCATAACACACGTCATCCACGGTCAGAGTGTCCAATAAGAGTGCAGATTTACTAGCCATGATCTTACAGGTACAAGCAATGTACAATACTGGTGGCTCGGGGTGGCTATTGTGTGCAATACCTTGACAAAGTTGGCATGTGCCACTGACCATGACCACAAAGTTTACCAAGTACCTTAAACGGCTATGAATCATAACACGAGTCAGCCACACTCAGAGTGTCCAATCACAATACAGATATACTGGGCATGACCTTGCATGTATAAACAAGGTACAATAGTGGTGGCTCGGTGTGGCTATTGTGCACAATGCCTTGACAAATCTGGCATGTGCCACTGACCATGACCACAAATGTATCCAAGTGACGTTTACTTCTATTGATCATAACACGAGTCAGCCACGGCCAGATTGTCCAATCACAGTGCACATCTTGTATGCATGACCTTGCAGGTATAAAAAAGGTGATAAATGGGTGGCTTGGCACGGCTATTGTGCGCAATGCCTTGACAAAGTTGGCATGTGCCACTGACCATGACCACAAAGTTTACCAGGTGACTTTAACTTCTACAAATCATAACACGAGTCAGCCACGGTCAGAGTGTCCTGTCGGAACCAAACTCCAATGTGCACAAGCCACGCATACTATCAGGGCTCCAAGAAATATTACAGATATGCCCCAGGCTCGCGGATCCCCGTGGGTCAAAGGAAAAGGCAAGAAATATACTGCCGAGCAGTTCAGCTCCGAAGATAAGCTGGACCGACACTACCGGCGGTCACCACCGACCACGAAGCACGTCCGACAACCGGCAGGTGCGCGCTCCGGTCCTCACGAAAAGATAAGAGGAACCGAAGGTACCCGTGCCAACGGCTCCCGGCAAACTACCGTGCAGACCAACCGAGCGCCCTCGCAAAGAACACTCGTACACGACCACCATCACAAGTGGCCTAACCAGGCCCCGCAAATGTGTGAAGTGAGACGAAGCCTGCGGAGTTGCACCGCGACTCCGCACACAACAGCAGCATCAGTAGCAACAACGCAGCTGCGACAGAGTCGCACGTACCACCCTCCGTAAGAGTAACTCTAGAACTAGGACTGATCTAGGATATAACTGGTAGACTCCCATTTGTACCGTTGCATCACATTACTTCAAAGATATCGCTTTCTTCCTTCCAGCTTGTTGCTCGCTCCTATGCCGTGGCACTTCTCCTCCGTTCAGTTCATCACATTTTGCTGCCCGCCTCTGTGCAGTGGCACTTCTCATCGTTCCGCTCCTGCCTTGCTCCGCATTGCCCGCTTCCCAGCTGTGGCATACTCCTCACTTACACATTTGCCAGCCCGCACCTCGGCGCCGAGGCCTTCAGCCCGCGCCTCGGTGTTGTGGCACCAGTTTCGCTCTTTCAGCTCTACCGTTGCCCTCTGTACTAGATGATGCACAACATCATCATTATTAAGTTTACAGCTTGTTCTGCCGCACCCGCCTGTATGTGCCGAGCCGCCTCTATTGCTTTATGCCACGCCCGCACTTACTGACACTGCGCCCACTCATCGCGTTGACTCGCATCTCGGTGTAGTGGCCATTAGCCCACACCTCGGATGCCGCGGTCCTCATTTTTCACAACTGCATGATGTCAGCCTGCCATCAGCTCCAGTAACTTCGCCGATGCTTCTACCTCGACCATATATGCAGATCTGCTATCTCTTTCAGTCCTTTCAGTTTCCTGACATGGTATCAGAGCAGAGCGAAAGCTCCTGGCTCCATGCTCAGCTCCATCATCACTTATGACGCCTGAACCGCCACCACGCCGAGCCGCGCCATCTCCGATCGCACCGCCGCTCCTCCACGCCAGCAGAATCGCCGCCTCTGCTGCAACGGCAAAAGATCTGTGTATGGGCACAACTCCGTAGCCGCTCCAGCTGGGACTCCTCTTCATCACATCATCATCATCGCCCCCACAGCTGACGATATCCTTCAACGCCACGAAGCGCCCCTCCGCCAGCGGCACCTTCTACAGCAACCAGCAGCACCATTGCCTTCCACAGCAGCGGGACCTGGTTACCGTGCGCAACTCCTCCTCCTGCTCCAAACTTCGTGTCAACGCCGCTTCTGAACCATGTATGGGCATGGCTGAGTAACGACGCGACACGGCAGAAGAAGCAAGGGCAATGCAACAGCAGCAGTGTTCCTACGCCTTCCTCTTCAAAACGCCAGCAGTAGCAGTCCGGCATTTCGTCCATCTCGTCATCTCGTCTTTTGCATTTCTACACTATGATGCTCCTCATTGCCGGAGGGCTAGCAGCAGCCCTTTTCAGACGCCTTCTTCATCAACCACAGCAGCAGACTACAAGCACAGCGGGTGCAGCCGAATCAACACTGAAGATACAATGTCTTCTTTGTTACACTACACCGCCAACTGCTAGAGAACTCCTCTCAGGTCGCATTTTTTCCCTAGAAGATGACACTTCCTTCAACCAGCAAAACCTCCAACTTCAGTCAGGCTCCTCCTCCTCAGCAAATATCTTGGAAATCTGCTCCATCACAGCAACCTCCAGTCAACCAACACCAGTGCCATCATCATCCCAAACAGTTGTAACATCAACATCTCTCTTCCCCTCTCAAGGAGCCAATCTCGCAGGAGACGTCGCAATATTCTCCGCTGTACCTTCAGCAAGCCCCAGCACTTCTTTCAACCGTCACAAGACCCTCAGACCTCACCACAACGGAAGGATGAACATGACCTTCTCTCTTCCCCTGGTACAGAGGCATACATATGGAGTCAGCCCTCATCTTCAGACAACGACCACAGCGGCTTGTCACCCATCCTCTCATCAGCTCCACCCTTCACTCAAACTGAAGTTGTCAAATCCATTGAAGATGCCTATGGAATCACATTGGACATCGCCAATGACAACAAACTAGAACCAGCACCAGGCCCTTCATCTGAACCCCTCAACCGAGCGGCCGAAGGCCAGACCTCTGAAGAAAGTACCTCGCTATTCGCCTTTGACGAGCTAAACGCCTTCATGACCACATTCTATGGTCGTCCTCTGACACCAACCTCGCTTTCGACATCAACCTCAGCAGCCTCACCCACAACCAAGACCGGACCAGATAACGTACCGACAGAGTTGGTACTATCGTCAGAAGATAACCATACTCCTTCCCTCCAAGCTCTACCTTCTGTTTCACCAAAGACCTACTCGTCTCCTCTTCAACAGACCTCACCATCTGACAAGCAGGACAAAAGCTGTCCGCTGCCTCACAGATCCAAGCAACTCTCAAGCAACCTATGGAGAACTGGAGACATCCTTTGCCACAAGCATTACTCAACACCAGGATGTTATCCTGGCTCACAGCTCACTGGGTTCAAGACCGCTCCCTCTCAAGACGACCCCAGGGCTGAGTCATGGACTTCCCTTCTCTCCCACCATTGTCAAGTCAAAGTATGTCTTGTGCCATTGAGGGCGGGTGTCAGAACCAAACTCCAATGTGCACAAGCCACACATACTCTCAGGGCTCCACGAAATATTACAGATATGCCCCAGGCTCGTGGATCCCCGTGGGTCAAAGGAAAAGGCAAGAAATATCCTGCCGAGCAGTTCAGCTCCGAAGATCAACTAGACCGACACTACCGGCGGTCACCACCCACCACAAAGCACGTCCGACGACCGGCAGGTGCGCGCTCCGGTCCTCACAAAAAGACAAAAGGAACCAAAGGCACCCGTGCCAACAGCTCCCGGCGAACTACCGTGCAGACCAACCGAGCACCCTCGCAAAGAAAACTCGGACACGACCACCATCACAAGTGGCCTAACCAGGCCCCACAAATGTGTGAAGTGAGACGAAGCCTGCGGAGTTGCACCGCGACTCCGCACACAACAGCAGCATCAGTAGCAGCAACGCAGCTGCGACAGAGTC
>SZWC01000207.1:146310-180489 GCA_023375785.1 Penium margaritaceum
CACGTACCACCCTCCGTAAGGGTAACTCTAGAACTAGGACTGATCTAGGATATAACTGCTAGACTCCCATTTCTACCGTTGCATCGCATTACTTCAAAGATATCGCTTTCTTCCTTCCAGCTTGTTGCCCGCTCCTATGCTGTGGCACTTCTCCTCCGTTCAGTTCATCTCATTTCGCTGCCCGCCTCTGTGCAGTGGCACTTCTCATCGTTCCGCTCCTGCCTTGCTCCGCATTGCCCGCTTCCTAGCTGTGGCATACTCATCACTTACTCATTTGCCAGACCGCAACTCGGCGCTGAGGCCTTCAGCCCGCGCCTCGGTGCTGTGGCACCAGTTTAGCTCTTTCAGCTCTTCCGTTGCCCTTTGTACCAGATGAGGCACAACATCATCATTATTAACTTTACAGCTTGTTCTGCCGCGTCCGCCTGTATCTGCCAAGCCGCCTCAATTGCTCTGCGCCACGCCCGCACTTAACCTGCCGAGGCGTCCTCACCATCTCGGCGCCCGTGTCCACTGACACTGCGCCCACTCATCGCTTTGACTCGCATCTCGGTGTAGTGGCCATTAGCCCACACCTCGGATGCTGCGGTCCTCATTCTTCACAACTGCATGACGTCAGCCTGCCATCAGCTTCAGTAACTTCACTGATGCTTCCGTCTCGACCATATATGCAGATCTGCTATCTCTTTCAGTCCTTTCTGTTTCCTGACATGTCCAATCATGGTACAGATGTACTAGGCATGATCTTGCAGATGCAAACAAGGTAGAATACTGGTGGCTCGGTGTGGCTATTGTGCGCAATGGCTTGACAAAGTTGGCATGTGCCACTGAACATGACCACAAAGTTTACCAAGCGACTTTAACCTCTACGAATCGTAACACGAGTCAGCCACAGTCGGAGTGCCCAATCACAACTCAGATGTACTAGGGATGACCTTGCAGGTATAAACAAGGTCAAAAAACCGGTGGCTTGGCTCGGCTATTGTGTGCAATGCCTTGACAAAGTTGGCATGTGCCACTGACCATGACCACAAAGTTTACAAAGTACCTTAAACGGCTATTAATCATAACACGAGTCAGCCAGGATCGGAGTTTCCAATTACAAAGCAGATATACTGGGCATGATCTTGCAGGTACAACAAGGTAGAATACTGGTGGCTCGGTGTGGCTGGTGTGCGCAATGCCTTGACAAAGTTTGCATGTGCCACTGACCATGACCACAAATGTTTCCAAGTGACTTTTGCTCCTTTTGATCATAACACGAGTCACCCACGGTTCGAGTGTCCAATCACAGTGCAGATGTACTAGGCATGATCTTGCAGGTATGAACAAGGTAGAATACTGGTGGCCTGGGGTTGCTAATGTGCACAATGCCTTGACAAAGTTGGCATGTGCCACTTACCATGACCACAAATGTATCCAAGTGACTTTTACTTCTATTGATCATAACACAAGTCAGCCACGGTCAGAGTATCCAATAACAATGCAGATTTACTAGGCATGATCTTGCATGTGCAAACAAGGTACAATACTGGTAGCTCGTTGTGGCTATTGTGCGCAATGCCTTGACAAAGTTGGCGTGTGCCACTGACTATGACCACAAAGTTTACAGAGTGCCTTAAATGGATATGAATCATAACACAAGTCAGCCACGGTCAGAGTGTCCAATCATAGTGTAGATGTACTGGGCATGACCTTACAGGTATAAACAAGGCAGAATACTGGTGGCTCGGTGTGGCTATTGAGCACAATGCCTTGATAAAGTTGGCATGTACCACTGATTATGACTACAAATGTACCCAAGTGACTTTTCCTTCTATTGATCGTAACACGAGTCAGTCACAGTCAAAGTATCCAATCAAAGTGCAGATGTACTAGGCATGATCTTGCAGGTGTAAACAAGGTAAGATACTGGTGGCTCGGTGTGGCTATTGTGCGCAATGCCTTGACAAAGTTCGCATTGTCAGAATAATGCAGACACGAGAGCAACGGCAGGAGAAGCAGGCAGCAGCGTCAGAGCACGCAAGCATACGTCACCAGAGTGACGTAGGCGAAGGCGGTCCGAGGAGTTAGTCGCAGAAGCTGATAAAAGCTGAGAGGCGAGACAGCTGAGGTAGACGGGTGATGTGAGGAAGGATGCTGGCGAGATTGGCGGAAAGAGAGCTGAGCGGAGAAGCGAGAGTGACGAAGCGAAGCGTCGAGAAGTGGCAAAGACAGGAAGTGCGAGGGACGAGCAGGGCGAGGACACGGCGGCGAAGCCGCGGAACCAAAGGGGAACAGGATGTGTAAAACTGTTCTGGTTAACTCGAGGGAATGAACATCCTCGGTCATAAAAGGACATAACAGGACAAGAAGGGCAGGGCAACGGCTTTTTCCCGCTAGCCGGACGCGAGTGACACATGTCACGTTATTAGGGGATGCCTTGACATGTTGGGCTCAACGGTTAGTCTGACCGAGGGCCGTTGAATCAAGGTGGTTCGGTCTCGGACCTGAACCCTTATTGAGAAGGTGTGAATAACTCTTGTCGGAGTCGATGATTTCCAGCAGACCCCCTGAGTCCGACAAGAGTTAATGACAGTACTTTTCCCAATCTTATTGGAGGTGACCATTGCAGTGTTCAAGAAGACCCTTCCACATGGTGTGCAGATCATTTGGATGAGCTCCCACCAGATAGTGCAGGTCTCTGGTCATGAAGCGTCGTAGCCAGGCACGGAGACCGTAATCGAGGCTATCCTGCTTTCTGGTCATCTCAGCTGGAGAGCAGCGCTTGCCGAGATACTTGGGTCTTCCAAGGAGGGCATTGGTAGTTACAAACTCACCAACGAGCTCTGGGTAGAGGAGGTTGTAGATTTGAATTTGCCACTCCTGGATATTGCTTACTTCCTTGTAGATGATCTCGGCAGCCTGTCCATGTCTCACTGCTGCAGAAGTAGGGGCAGGTACTGGAGATCCTTCTTCCACTGGGTCCTCTTCCTCTCCCTCTTCCTCCTCTGCCAGTACTTGATCAATTTTGAGGTAGGGTCTGGAGTTGGGATTTTCGGGCAGAGGTGGAATGATGGGATTGTTTCGGCAGGAGAGAGTGATCCATCGCCGTTTCCATGCTCCTAGTTGTAGGCTGAACCAGAGTTCTGGTCCAGTCCTTGCATTGGTGCGTAGATGATGGAACGATACATCCACGAGGTTGAAGAGATGACCCCAGATTAGAAGGAAAGTTGCGTGGTAAAGATGCGGGGAGTGTTGAGGTGTGTGCTCGTGCTCGTAGGCACCAAGGAGAATGTCCGAGACACGATACTCGTTGATGAAGATGGTGCTGGTCAAAGTCCGTACGGTGCGTGACCAGCTGTGGATATTGCTTCCATCTTCCTCAAGGACGGGGTAGCCGTGCCAAGGGTTAGCCATGCTGGATGGAGTAGAGGTGTAGTGGAAGTTGGGGTGGCAGAGGTGACGAGTGGTTGAAATGAGTGCGGGGATGGAATCTTGTGTTATTGGGATGTTTTCGGCAATACGACCAGGTGAATCCTTGTGTTGAGCGGATATGAAAGTTGAATGATGGCGGGGGAGTGGTGGATGATGGAGTGGGCGCAGGGCCGAGCCGCGTGTGTGAGAGGGAATTTTCCGGCGTGGATGCAGGTCGTCGTAGAAAGGCGATGCGACCGGGCGGATCCTTGTACCGAGCTGAGAGTGATGGGGAAGCGGAGGAAGATGATTGATGGATGAGTGGGCGCAGGGGCAAACCACGTGCGCTACGGAAGTTTCGGCGTGGGCCCAGGTCGTTGCGAAAAGAAGGCAATACGACCGGGTGGATCCCTGTGCCGAGTGGAGCTGAAGCGGATGTTAGCGGAGAACGATTGATGATGGAGTGGGCACAGGGGGGAAACCTCGTGCGTGATTTAAGATATGGGAGTAGGATGCGGCAAGGGGAAGGCAGGTGCCGACGCGCCGCGAGAAATCTGCTGTCGGCGTGGGTGCAGGCTGCTGCGAAGCGGGCAGCTGGCTCGTGCAGATCCTTTTGCTAGCTACAGATGCTGATGATGAGTGCTGAAGCAAAACCCGATGATGATGGAGTGGGCGCAGGGGCGAACCGCGTGCGCTGAAGAAGTTTCGGCGTGGGCGCAGGTCGTCGCAAAAAAGGCGATGCGACCGGGCGGATCCGTGTGCCGAGCTGAAGGCGATGCGGAGACGGAGGAAATGATTGATTCGATGAGTGGGCGCAGGGGCGGAACCACGTGTGCGAGAAGAGAATGCTGATGCGAATGATGGACGGAAGGCAGTACGGAGGATGCTGATTGTGAGGAGGAGGTGATGCGGAGGCGGTCCGGATGATGATGATGATGGAGGAGCAGAGGCGGAAGCGGGCAGCGGACGAGGCAGAGGAACAGAGCGGGAGAGGATGAGACGCGGCGCGGCAGGTGGAGGCGACACAACCACTTCCTTTGGCGTTCAGGAGAGTGACGGCTTGTTCCCCAGTTGGCTCGGAAATGGGAGCTGGAAGACTGGTGGTGTCCGATGTCCTGTCGGCTGGAGGAAGTTGGCTGTGGTAGAGGGAGTCAGGCAGCGGGCAGGTCCAATGGACCGCTGATGTGAGGAGAGTGACGGCTTGTTCCCCAGTTGGCTCGGAATTGGGAGCAGGAAGACTGGTGGTGTCTGATATCCTGACGGTGGCAGTTTTGGCTGCAGCTGTTGACGAGACGAGACGGCGATGCGAGAGAGCGGCTTGAGATGAAGGACGTGGGCGGGCTGAGGATGACAGCAAGGAAGGAGTAGATGAAGCTGATGTGGCGGAATGACGGAGTAGGAAATGCACGCGGAGGCAGATGATGGGCAGCGGGTGGCAGACGGCGGACGGCGGCTCGAGAGTTGCTTGTGGCTGATGTGGGCGACAGGTCACCGGTTGTTGGCCACGAGCGCGGAGATGGGCGCAGGGCTTCCTTGGGATGACAAGGCGTTTCTTCAGCGTGTAGAACTCATCAGGCAGAGCTGCTGATGTCAGCTGCTTGCGAAGCGGTGCGGCGCGGGTTGACGGTAGCGGCGGCAGAGGATGGCAGGAGAAAGCGATGACGGGAAGATGGCGGCAGAGCGATGACGTAGTCACAGGGCACCAGGTGATGTTGCCTGATGCTCTGATACCATGTCAGAAGAATGCAGACACGAGAGCAGCAGTGCCAGAAGCAGGCAGCAGCGTCAGAGCACGCAAGCATACGTCACCAGAGTGACGTAGGCGAAGGCGATCCAAGCAGTTAGTCGCAGAAGCTAATAAAAGCTGAGAGGCGAGACAGCTGAGGTAGCCGGGTGATGTGAGGAAGGATGCTGGCGAGATTGGCGGAAAGAGAGCTGAGCGGAGAAGTGAGAGTGACGAAGCGAAGCGTTGAGAAGGGGCGAAGACAGGAAGTGCAAGGGACCAGCAGGGTGAAGACACGGCGGCGAAGCCGCATAACCAAAGGGGAATAAGATGTGCAGATCTGTTCTGGTTAACTCAAGGGAATGAACAGCCTTGCTCATAAAAGGACATAACAGGATAAGAAGGGCAGGGCAACAGCTTCTTTCCGCTAGCCGGACGCGAGTGACACATGTCACGTTATTAGGGGATGCCTTGACATGTTGGGCTCAACGGTTAGTCTGACCGAGGGCCGTTGAATCAGGGTGGTTCGGTCTCGGACCTGAACCTTTATTGAGAAGGTGGGAATAACTCTTGTCGGAGTCGATCATTNTTCTGGTTAACTCAAGGGAATGAACAGCCTTGCTCATAAAAGGACATAACAGGATAAGAAGGGCAGGGCAACAGCTTCTTTCCGCTAGCCGGACGCGAGTGACACATGTCACGTTATTAGGGGATGCCTTGACATGTTGGGCTCAACGGTTAGTCTGACCGAGGGCCGTTGAATCAGGGTGGTTCGGTCTCGGACCTGAACCTTTATTGAGAAGGTGGGAATAACTCTTGTCGGAGTCGATCATTTCCAACACGCATGTGCCACTGACCATGACCACAAAGTTTACCAAGTGACTTTCACTTGTACAAGTCATAAAACGAGTCAGCCACGGTCAGACGATGCAATCACAGTGCAGATGTACTAAGCATAACCTTGCAGGTGCAAACAATGTAGAATACCGGTGGCATGGCACGGCTATTGTGCGCAATACCTTGACAAAGTTGGCATGTGTCACTGACCATGACCACAAAGTTTACCAAGTACCTTAAACGGCTATGAATCATAACACGAGTCAGCCATGGTCAGAGTGTCCTCTCACAGTGAAGATATACTGGGCATGACCTTGCATGTATAAACAAGGTAGAATACTGGTGGCTCCGCGTGGCTATTGTTCGCAACGCCTTGACAAAGTTGGCATGTGCCAC
This sequence comes from Penium margaritaceum, assembly GCA_023375785.1. NCBI lineage: Eukaryota > Viridiplantae > Streptophyta > Zygnematophyceae > Desmidiales > Peniaceae > Penium > Penium margaritaceum. Next base: position 152,663 of record SZWC01000207.1, read on the forward strand.
TGACCATGACCACAATGGTTTCCAAGTGACTTTAACGTCTACGAATCGTAACAAAAGTCAGCCACAGTCAGAGTGCCCAATCACAGTGCACATCTAATATGCATGACCTTGCAGGTACAAACAAGGTAAAATACCGGTGGCTTGGCACGGCTATTGGGCGCAATGCCTTGACAAAGTTGACATGTGCCACTGACCATGACCACAAAGTTTACCAAGTACCTTAAACGAGTATGAATCACATCACGAGTAAACCACAGTCAGAGTGTACAATCACAGTTCAGATATACTGGGCATGACCTTGCAGGTACAAACAAGGTAGAATACTGGTGGCTTGGTGTGGCTATTGTGCGCAATGCCTTGACAAAGTTGGCATGTGCCACTGACCATGACCACAGTTATATCCAAGTGATTTTTAAATATATTGATCATACCACGAGTCAGCCACGGTCAGAGTGTCCAATCACAGTGCAGATATACTAGGCATGATCTTGCAGGTGCAAACAAGGTAGAATACTGGTGGCTCGGTGTGGCTATTGTGCACAATGTTGACGATTTGTCCCTCTGCATGCCCAAGTGCGGCGCCGGGAGGCACTGACGAGCCGCCAGAGAGAGTAAATGGATCTGGCGACTCAAGGATGCCTCGGATCCATAAATGGAAGATTGCTCCTGAAATGTGACGAGTCGCTGAATGCGGTGGAAGTTGTTTCACCGGAATCGGACAAGTTACGAGAGAGATACGGGCTTCTAAAGTTGGGGTGTGCGCGGCGGCTTTGGGAGTCGGCCGCGGTTCGACCGGAGGTGGATAATCCACCTGACCAAGTAACAAAAGTCCGTCTGGAGAGTTTGCTCCGGAAGGGCTGCCGAGGCGTCCGGCGAGTAATCCGCCGGATGCCAGTATTGCAGATTGTTACTGAGGGACTTAGCCAAATCTCTGGCTCGGCGTCCGGAACTCAATAGTACATTTTGTTACTCGGAGATTTTGATACATTTTGTTCCGATTCTCGTTCTCCTTAAACGGGGTGTGCCTTGCCCAAAATACTTTTGGGCAAGGCGCAACCCGCTTAAGGAGAACAATAATCAGAACAAGATGTAACAAAATATCCGAGTAACAAAATGTACTTCTGAGTTCTGGATGCCGAGCCAGAGATTTGGCTAAGTCCCTCAGTAACAAACTGCACTACTGGCATCCGGCGGATCATTCGCCAGACGCCTCGGCTGCCCTTCCGGAGCAAAATATCCGGATGGACTTTTGTTACTTGGTCAGGTGGATTCTCCACCTCCGGTCAAACCGCGGCCGACTCCTAGAGCCGCCGCGCATACCCCAACATTAGAAGCCCATATCTCCCTCATTACTTCTCCGATTCCGGTGAAACAACTTCCACCGGATTCCGCGACTCGTCAGATTTGAGGGGCAATCCTCCATTGTAGGATCCGAGCAATCCTTGAGTCGCCAGATCCGTCAACAAGGAATTTCCTCTCCCTGGCGGCTCGTCGGCGCCTCCCGGCGCCGCACTTGGGCATGCGGAGGGGCAAATATTCATCAGTGCGCACAATAGCCGTGCCAGGCCACCGGTTTTTTACCTTGTTTATACCTGCAAGATCATGCCTAGTACATCCTTATTGTGATTGTACACTCTGACCGTGGCTGACTCGTGCTATGATTCGTATAAGTTAAAGTCACTTGGTAAACTTTGTGGTCATGGTCTGTGGCACATGCCACCTTTTTAAAGGCATTGTGCACAATAGCCGTGCAAAGACAAAGGGTTTTATCCTGTTTATACCTGCAAGGTCATGCATATTAGATGTGCACTGTGATTGGACACTCTGACCGTGGCTGACTCGTGTTACGATTCGTAGAAGATAAAGTCACTTGGTAAACTTTGTGGTCATGGTCAGTGGCTCATGCCAACTTTGTCAGAGCATTGCCCACAATAGCCACAACGAGCCACCAGAATTGTACCTTGTTCATACCTGCAAGGTCATGCCTAGTACATCTGAACTGTGATTGAACACTCTGACCGTGGCTGACTCGTGTTACCATCCGTAGAAGTTAAAGTCACTTGGTAAACGTTGTGGTCATGGTCAGTGGCACATTCCAACTTTGCCAAGGCATTGTGCACAATAGCCACACGGATCTACCAGTATTCTACCTTTTTTGTACCTGTAAGGTCATGCCTAGTACATCTGCACTGTGATTGGACACTCTGACCGTGGCTGACTCAAAACATGAGTCAGCAACGGTCAGAGTGTCCAATCACAGTGCAGACGTACTAGGCATGATCTTGCAGGTGCAAACAAGGTAGAATACTGGTGGCTCGGTGTGGCTATCGTGCGCAATACCTTGACAAAGTTGGCATGTGCCACTGACCATGACCACAAAGTTTACCAAGTGACTTTAACTTCTACAAATCGTAACACGAGTCAGCCACAGTCAGAGTGTCCAATCACAGTTCATATGTAGTAGGCATGACCTTGGAGGTATAGACAAGGTAAAAAACCGGTGGCTTGGCACGGATATTGTGCGCAATGCCTTGACAAAGGTGGCATGTGCGACTGACCATGACCACATAGTTTACCAAGTACCTTAAACAGCTATGAATCATAACACGATTCAGCCACGGCCAGATTGTCCAATCCCAGTGCAGATATACTGGGCATGACTTTGCAGGTATAAAAAAGGTAGAGTACTGGTGGCCCGGTATGGCTATTGTGCGCAATGCCTGGACAAAGTTGGCATGTGCCACTGACCCTGACCACAAATGTATCAAAGTGACCTTTACTTCTATCGATCATAACACAAGTCAGCCACGGTCAGAGTGTCCAAATACAATGCTGATGTACTAGGCATGATCTTGAACGTGCAAACAAGGTAGGGTACTGGTGGCTCGGTGTGGCTATTGTGCGCAATGCCTTGACAAAGTTGGCATGTGCCACCGATCATGACCACAAATGTATCCAAGTGACTTTTACTTCTATTGATTATAACACAAGTCAGCCATGGTGAGAGTGTCCAATAACAGTGCATGTTTACTATGCATGATCTTGCAGGTGCAAACAAGGTACAATACTGGTATCTCGGTGTAGCTATTGTGCGCAATGCCTTGACAAAATTGGCATGTGCCACTGACCATGACCACAAATGTATCCAAGCGAAATTTACTACTGTTGATCATAACACGAGTCAGCCACGGTCAGAGTGTCCAATCATAGTGCAGATGAACTAGGCATGATCTTGTAGGTGCAAACAAGGTAGAATGCTGGTGGCTCGTTCTGGATATTCTGCACAATGCCTTGACAAAGTTAGCATGTGCCACTGACCATGACCACAGAGTTTACCAGGTGACTATAATTTCTATGAATCATAACACGAGTCAGCCACGGCCAGAGTGTCCAATCATATTGCAGATGTACTAGGCATGATCTTGCAGGTATGAACAATGTAAAAAACCGGTGGCTTGGCACGGCTATTGTGCGCAATGCCTTGACAAAGATGGCATGTGCCACTGACCATGAACACAAAGTTTACCAAGTACCTCAAACGGCTATGAATCATAACACGAGTCAGCCACGGTCAGAGTGTCCAATCCCAGGCCAGATATACTGGACATGATCTTGCACGTTCAAACAAGGCAGAATACTGGTGGCTCAGTGTGGCTATTGCGCGCAATGCCTTGACAAAGTTGGCATGTGCCACTGACCATGACAACAAATGTATCCAAGTGACTTTTACTTCTATTTATCATAACACGATTCAGCCACTGTCAGAGTGTCCAATCCTAGTGCAGATATACTAGGAATGATCTTGCAGGTGCAAACAAGGTAGAATACTGGTGGCTTGGCACGGTTATTGTGCGCAATGCCTTAACAAAGTTGGCATGTACCACTGACCATGACGAGAAATGTACCCAGGTGACTTTTACTTCTATTGATCATAACACGAGTGAGCAACGGTCAGAGTGTCCAATCACAGTACAGATATACTGGGCATGATCTTGCAGGTACAAACAAGGTAGAATACTGGTGGCTCGGTGTGGCTATTGTGCACAATGCCCTGACAAAGTTAGCATGTTCCACTGACCATGACCAGAAAGATTACCAAGTACCTTAAACTGCTATGAATCATAGCACGAGTCAGCCACGGTCAGAGTGTCCAATCACAGTGCAGATGAACTAGGCATGATCTTGTAGGTCCAAACAAGGTAGAATACTGGTGGCTCGGTGTGGCTATTGTGCGCAATGCCTTGACAAAGGTGGCATGTGCCACTGACCATGACCACAAAGTTTACCAAGAAGCTTCAACTTCTACAAATCGTAACACGAGTCAGCCACGGTCAGAGTGCCCAATCACAGTTCAGATGTACTAGGCATGATCTTTCAGGTATGAAAAGGGTAAAAAACTGGTTGCTCGGCACGGCTATTGTGCGCAAAGCCTTGACAAAGTTGGCATGTGCCACTGACCATGACCAGAAAGATTAGCAAGTACCTTAAACATCTATGAATCATAACACGAGTCAGCCACGGTCACTGTGTCCAATCATAGTGCAGCTATACTGGGCATGACCTTACAGGTATAAACAAGGTAGAATACTGGTGGCTCGGTGTGGCTATTGTGCGCAATGCCTTGACAAAGTTGGCATGTGCCACTGACCATGACCACAAAGTTAACCAAGTGACTTTAACTTCTACAAAACGTAACACAAGTCAGCCACAGTCAGAGTGTCCAATCGCAGTGCAGATTTACTGGGCATGACCTTGCAGGTATGAAAATTGTAGAATACTGGTGGCTCGGTGTGGCTATTGTGCGCAATTCCTTGACGATGTTGGCATGTGCCACTGACCATGACCACAAATGTATCCAAGTGACCTTTACTACTATTGATCATAACACGAGTCAGCCATGGTTAGAGTGTCCAATCACAATACAGATGTACTAGGCATGATCTTGCAGGTGCAAACAAGGAAGCATACTGGTGGCTCGGTGTGGCTATTGTGCGCAGTGCCTTAACAATGTTGGCATGTGCCACTGACCATAACCACAATGTTTACCAAGTACCTTAAACGGCTATGAATCATAACACGGGTTAGCCACGGTCAGAGGGTCCCGTCACAGTTCAAATATACTGCGCATGACCTTACAGGTATGAACAAGGTCGAATACCGGTGGCTCAGTGTGGTTATTGTGCGCAATGCCTTGACAAAGTTGGCATGTGCCACTGACCAAGACCACAAATGTATCCAACTGACTTTTACTTCTATTGATCATAACAGGAGTCAGCCATGGTCAGCTGTACTAGGCATGATCACAGTGCAGATGTTCTAGGCATGATCCTACATGTGTAAACAAGGTAGAATAGTGGTGGCTCGGTGTGGCTATTGTGCGCAATGCCTTCACAAAGATCACATGTGCCACTGACCATGACCACAAAGTTTACCAAGTACCTTAAACGGCTATGAATCGTAACACGAGTCAGCCACGGTCAGAGTGTCCAATCACAGTGCAGATATATTGGACATGACCTTGCAGGTATAAACAAGGTAGAATACTGGTGGCTCGGTGTGGCTATTGTGCACAATACCTTGACAAATTTCGCATGTGCCACTGACCATGACCACAAATATATCCAAGTGACTTATATTTCTATTGATCATAACACGGGTCAGCCACGGTCAGAGTGTCCAATCACAGTGCAGATGTACTAGGCATGATCTTGCAGGTGCAAACAAGGTAGAATACTGGTGGCTTGGTGTGGCTATTGTGCGCAATGCTTTGGCAAAGTTGGCATGTTCCACTGACCATGACTACAAGTGTATCCAAGTGACTTTTACTTCTATTGATTATAACACGAGTCAGCCACGGTCAGAGTGTCCAATAACAGTGCAGATTTACTAGGCATGATCGTGTAGGTGCAAACATGGTACAATTATGGTGTCTCGGTGTAGCTATTGTGCGCAATACCTTGACAAAGTTGGCATGTAGCACTAACCATGACCAAAAATGTATCCAATTGACTTCTAATTCTATTGATCATAACACGAGTCAGCCACGGCCAGAGTGTCCAATCACAGTGCAGATGTACTATGCATGATCTTACAAGTGCAAACAAGGTAGAATAATTGTGGCTCGGTGTGGCTATTCTGCGCAATGCCTCAACAAAGTTGGAATGTGCCACTGACCATGACAGCAAATGTATCCAAGTGACTTTTACTTCTATTGTATATAACACGAGTCAGCCACGTTCATAGTGTCCAATCACAGTGCAGATATACTAGGCATGATCTTGCAGGTGCAAACAAGGTAGAACACTGGTGGCTTGGCACGGCTATTGTGCGCAACCCTTAACAAAGTTGGCATGTGCCACTGACCATGGCCACAAATGTATCCAAGTGACATTTACTTCTATTGATCATAACACGAGTCAACCACGGTCAGAGTGTCCAATCACAATACCGATATACTGGGCATGATCTTGCAGGTACAAAGAAGGTAGAATACTGGTAGCTCGGTCTGGCTATTGTGCGCAATGCCTTGACAAAGTTGGCATGTGCCACTGACCATGACCACAAATATATCCAAGTGACTTTTACTTCTATTCACCATAACACGAGTCAGCCACGATCAGAGTGTCCAATCACAGTGCAGATATACTGGACAGGACCTTGCAGGTATAACAAGGTAGAATACTGGTGGCTCGGTGTGGCTATTGTGCACAATACCTTGACAAATTTCGCATGTGCCACTGACCATGACCACAAATATATCCAAGTGACTTTTACTTCTATTCACCATAACACGAGTCAGCCACGATCAGAGTGTCCAATCACAGTGCAGATATACTGGACAGGACCTTGCAGGTATAACAAGGTAGAATACTGGTGGCTCGGTGTGGCTATTGTGCACAATACCTTGACAAATTTCGCATGTGCCACTGACCATGACCACAAATATATCCAAGTGACTTTTACTTCTATTCACCATAACACGAGTCAGCCACGATCAGAGTGTCCAATCACAGTGCAGATATACTGGACAGGACCTTGCAGGTATAACAAGGTAGAATACTGGTGGCTCGGTGTGGCTATTGTGCGCAATGCCTTGACAAAGTTGGCATGTGCCACTGACCATGACCACAAATGTATCGAAGTGACCCTTACTTATATTGATCATAACACGAGTCAGCCACGGTCAGAGTGTCCAATCACAGTGCAGATGTTCTAGGCATGATCTTGCAGGTTCAAACAAGGTAGAATACTGGTGGTTCGGTGTGGCTATTGTGCGCAATGCCTTCACAAAGGTGGCATGTGCTACTGACCATGACCACGAAGTTTGCCAAGTGACTTTAACTTCTACGAATTGTAACACAAGTCAGCCACGGTCAGAGTTCCCAATCACAGCGCACGTCTAATATGAATGACCTTGCAGGTATAAACAAGGCAAAAAACCGGTGGCTTCGAACGGCAATTGTGCGGAATGCCTTGAAAAAGTGGGCATGTGCCACTGATCCTGATCACAAAGTTTACCAAGTACCTTAAACGACTATGAATCATAACACGAGTCAGCCACGGTTTGAGTGTCCTATCACAGTGCACATATACTGGGCATGACCTTGCAGGTATAATCAAGGTAGAATACTGGTGGTCCGGCGTGGCTATTGTGCGCAATACCTTGAGAAAATTGGCATGTGCCACTGACCATGACCACAAATGAATCAAAGTGACTTTTACTTTGATTGATCATAACACGAGTCAGCCACGGTCAGAGTGTCCAATCACATTGCACACCTCATATGCATGACCTTGCAGGTATGAACAGGGTAATAAACCAGTGGCTTGGTACGGCTATCGTGCGCAAAGCCCTGACAACGTTGGCATGTGCCACTGATCATGACCACAACGTTTACCAAGTACCTTAAATGGCTATGAATCATAACATGAGTCAGCCACGGTCAGAGTGTCCAATCACAGTGCAAATATTCTGGGCATGACCTTGCAGGTATAAACAATGTAGAATGCTGGTGGCTCGGTGTGGCTATTGTGCACAATGCCTTGACAAAGTTGGCATGTGCCACTGACCATGACCACAAATGTATTCAAGTGACTTTTACTTCTATTGATCATAACACGAGTCAGCTACGGTCAGATGCACTAGGCATGACCACAGTGCAGATGTACTAGGCATGATCCTGCAGGTGCAAACAAGGTAGAATACTAGTGGCTCGGTGTGGTTATTGTGCGCAATGCCTTGACAAAGTTGGCATGTGCCACTGACCATGACCACATAGTTTACCAAGTACCTTAAACGGCCATGAATCATAACACGAGTCAGCCACGGTCAGAGTTTCCAATCACAGTGCAGATATACTGGGCATGACCTTGCAGGTATGAACAAGGTAGAATACTGGTGGCTCGGTGTGGCTATTCTGCGAGATGCCTTGACAAAGTTGGCATGTGCCTCTGATCATGACCACAATTGTATCCAAGTGACTTTTACTTCTAGTGATCATAACACCAGTCAGCCATGGTCAGAGTGTCAAATCAAAGCCGGATGTACTAGGCATGATCTTGCAGGTTCAAACAAGGTACAATACTGGTGGCTCGGTGTGGCTATTGTGCGCAATGCCTTGATAAAGGTGGAATGTGCCACTGAACATGACCACAAAGTTGACCTAGTGACTTGAACGTCTACGAATTGTAACACGAGTCAGCCACGGTCAGAGTGCCCAACCACAGTGCACATCTAATATGAATGACCTTTAAGGTATAAACTAGGTAAAAAACCAGTGGCTTGGCACGCCTATTGTGCGCAATGCCTTGACAAAGTGGCCATCTGGCACTGACCCTGATCACAAAGTTTACAAAGTACCTTAAACGGCTATGCATCATAACACGAGTCAGCCACAGTCAGAGTGTCCAATCACAGTGCAAATATACTGGGCATGACCTTGCAGGTAAAAACAAGGTAGAATACTGGTGGCCCAGTCTGGCTATTGTGCGCAATGCCTTGACAAAGTTGGCATGTGCCACTGACCATGACCACAGACGTATCCAAGTGACTTTTACTTCTGTTGATCATAAGACGAGTCAGCCACGGTCAGAGTGTCCAATCACAGTGCAGATGTACTAGGCATGATCTTGCAGGTGAAAACAAGTCAGAATACTGGTGGCTCGGTGTAGATATTGTGCGCAATGCCTTGACAAAGTTGGCATGTGCCACTGACCATGACCACAAAGTTTACCAAGTACCTGAAACAGCTATGAATCATACCACGAGTCAGCCACGGTTATAGTGTCCAATCACTGTGCATATATAGTGGGCATGACCTTGCACGTATGAACAAGGTAGAATACTGGTGGCTCGGTGTGGCTATTGTGCGCAATGCCTTGACAAAATTGGCATGTGCTACTGACCATGACCACAAATGTATCCAAGTGACTTTTACTTCTATTGATCGTAACACGAGTCAGCCCCGGTCAGAATGTCCAATCACATTACACATCTATTATGCATGACCTTGCAGGTATAAACAGGGTAAAAAACCAGTGGCTTGGCACGGTTATTGTGCACAAAGCCCTGACAACGTTGGCATGTGCCACTGACCATGACCACAAAGTTTACCAAGTACCTTAAACGGCTATGAATCATAACATGAGTCAGCCACGGTCAGAGTGTCCAATCACAGTGCAGTTATTCTGGGCATGACCTTGCAGGTATATACAAGGTAGAATGCTGGTGGCTCGGTGTGGCTATTGTGCACAATGCCTTGACAAAGCTGGCATGTGCCACTGACCATGATCACAAATGTATCCAAGTGACTTTTACTTCTATTGACCATAACACGAGTATGCCACGGTCAGATGTGCTAGGCATGACCACAGTGCAGATGTACTAGTCATGATCTTACAGGTGCAAACAAGGTAGAATACGGGTGGCTCGGTGTGGCTATTGTGCGTAATGTCTTGACAAAGTTGGCATGTGCCACTGACCATGACCACAAAGTTTACCAAGTACCTTAAACAGCTATGAATCATAACACAAGTCAGCCACGGTCAGAGTGTCCAATCACAGTGCACATATACTGGGCATGACCTTACAGGTATAAACAAGGTAGAATACTGGTGACTCGGTGTGGCTATTGTGCGCAATGCCTTGACGAAGTTGACATGTGCCACTGACCATGACCACAAATGTATCCAAGTGACGTTTACTTCTATTGATCATAACACGAGTCAGCCACGGTCAGAGTGTCCAATCACAGTGCAGATGTACTAGGCATGGTCTTGTAGGTGAAAACAAGGTAGAATACTGGTGGCTTGATGTAGCTATTGTGCGCAATGCATTGACAAAGTTGGCATGTGCCACTGACCATGACCACAAACTTTACCAATAGACCTTAATGTATACGAATCGTAACACGATTCAGCCAAGGTCAGAGCGCCAATCACAGTGCAGATATACTTGGCATGACCTTGCAGGTAAAAACAAGGTAGAATACTAGTAGATCGGTGTGGCTATTGTGCGCAATGCCTTGACAAAGCTGGCATGTGCCAGTGACCATGACCACAACGTTTACCAAGTACCTTAAACGGTTATGAATCATAACACGAGTTAGCCACGGTCAGTGTGTCCAATCACAGTGCACATATACTGGGTATGACCTTGCAGGTATACACAAGGTAGAATACTGGTGGCTCGGTATCGCTATTGTGCACAATGCCTTGACAAAGTTGGCATGTGCCATTGACCATGACCACAAATGTATCCAAGTTACTTTTACTTCTATTGATCATAACACGAGTCAGCCACGGTCAGATGTACTAGGCATGATCACAGTGCAGATGTACTAGGCATGATCTTGCAGGTGCAAACATGGTAGAATCCTGGTGGCTCGGTGTGGCTATTGTGCGCAGTGCCTTGACAAAGTTGGCATGTGCCACTGACCATGACCACAAAGTGTACCAAGTATCTTAAACGGCTATGAACCATAACACTAGTCAGCCACGGGCAGAGTGTCCAATCACAGTGTACTTTTACTGGGCATGACCTTGCAGGTATAAACAGGGTAGAATACTGGTGGCTCGGTGTGGCTATTGTGCGCAATGCCTTGACAAAGTTGGCACGTGCCACTGATCATGAACACAAATGTATCCATGTGACTTTTACTTCTACTGACCATAACACAAGTCAGCCATGGTCAGAGTGTCAAATCACAGCGGAGATGTACTAGGCATGATCTTGCAGGTTCAAACAAGGTAGAATACTGGTGGCTCGATGTGGCTATTGTGTGCAATGCCTTGACAAAGGTGGCATGTTCCACTGACCATGACCACAAAGTTTACCAAGTGACTTTAACGTCTACGAATCGTAACACGAGTCAGCCATGGTCAGAGTGCCCAATCACAGCGCACATCTAATATGCATGACCTTGCAGGTTTAAACAAGGTAGAAAGCTGGTGGCTTGGCACGGCTATTGTGTGCAATGCCTTCACAAAGTGGGCGTGTGCCACTTACCATGATCACAAAGTTTACCAAGTACCTTAAACGGCTATGAATCATAACACGAGTCAGCCACGGTCAGAGGGTCCAATCACAGTGCATATATACTTGGTTTGACCTTGCAGGTATAAACAAGGTAGAATACTGGTGGCTCGGTGTTGCTATTATGCGCAATACCTTGACAAGGTTGGCATGTGCCACTGACCATGACCACAAATGTATCCAAGTGACTTTTACTTCTATTGATCGTAACACGAGTCAGCCACGGTCAGAGTGTCCAATCACAGTGCAAATCTAATATGCATGACCTTGCAGGTATAAACAAGGAAAAAAACCGGTGGCTTGGCACGGCTTTTGTGTGCAATGCCCTAACAAAGTTGGCATGTGCCACTGACCATGACCACAAAATTTACCAAGTACCTTAAACGGCTATGAATCATAACACGAGTCAGCCACGGTCAGAGTGTCCAATCACAGTGCAGATAAATTGAGCATGACCTTGTACGTATAAACAAGGTAGAATGCTGGTGGCTTGGTGTGGCTATTGTGCACAATGCCTTGACAAAGTTGGCATGTGCCACTGACGATGAACACAAATGTATCCAAGTGACTTTTACTTCAATTGATCATAAAACGAGTCAGCCACGGTCAGAGTGTCCAGTCACAGTGCAGATATACTAGGCATGATGTTGCATGTGCAAACAAGGTAGAGTACGGGTGGCTCGGTGTGGCTATTGTGCGCAATGCCTTGACAAAGTTGGCATGTGCCACTGACCATGACCACAAAGTTTACCAAGTGACTTTAACTTCTACGAATCATAACACGAGTCAGCCACGGTCAGAGTGTCCAATTACAGTTCAATTGTACTGGGCATTACCTTGCAGGTATCAACAAGGTAAAAAACCAGTGGTTTGACACGGCTTTTGTGCGCAATGTCTTAACAAAGTTGGCATGTGCCAATGACCATGACCACAAAGTTTACCAAGTACCAAAAAACGGCTATGAATCATAACACGAGTCAGCCACGGTCAGAGTGTCCAATCACAGTGCAGATATACTGGGCATGACCTTGGAGGTATAAACAAGGTAGAATACTGGTGGCTCGGTGTGGCTATTGTGTGCAATGCCTTGACCAAGTTGGCATGTGCCACTGACCATGACCACAAAGTTTACCAAGTACCTTAAACGGGTATGAATCATAACATGAGTCAGCCACGGTCATAGTGTTCAATCACAATCCAGACATACTGGGCATGACCTTGCAGGTATAAACAAGGTAGAATATTGGTGGCTCGGTGTGGCTATTGTGCGCAATGCCTTGACAAAGTTGGCATGTGACACTGATTATGACGACAAAGTTTACCAAGTGACTTTAACTTTTACGAATCGTAAGACGAGTCAGTTGCAGTCGGAGTGCCCAATCACCGTTCAGATGTACTAGGCATGGCCTTGCAGGTATAAACAAGGTAGAAAACCGGTGCATTAGCACGGCTATTGTGCGCAATGCCTGGACAAAGTTGGCATGTGCCACTGACCATGACCACAAAGTTTACCAGGTACCTTAAACGGCTATGAATCATAACACGAGTCAGCCACAGTCAGAGTGTCCAATCACAGTGAAGATATACTGGGCATGACCTTGCAGGTATAAAAAAGGTAGAATACTGGTGGCTTAGTGTGGCTATTGTGCGCAATGCCTTGACAAAGTTGGCATGTGCCACTGACCATGACCACAAGGTTTACCAAGTGACATTAACTTCTACGAATCGTAACACGAGTCAGCCACAGTCAGAGTTCCCAATCACAGTTCACATCTAATATGCATGACCTTACAGGTATAAACAAAGTAAAAAACCGGTGGCCTGGCACGGCTATTGTGCGCAATGCTTTGACAAAGTTGGCATGTGCCACTGACCATGACCACAAAGTTTACCAAGTACCTTAAACGGTTATGAATCATAACACGGGTCAGCCTCGGTCTGAGTGTCCAATTACAGTGCAGATGTACTAGGCATGATCTTACAGGTGCAAACAAGGTAGAATACTGGTGGCTCGGTGTGGCTATTGTGCGCAACGCCTTTACAAAGTTGGCATGTGCCACTTGTCAGAAGAATGCAATAAGAGAGGACTGCAGGAGCAGAAGCGAGCAAAAGCAATGAAGCAGGCAGAAGTGACGTCGTGGAGTGACGGAAGTAGAGCGGTGAGTGCAGGCCTTAGTAGTTAGGTGCAGATCCGTAGAAGGATGCGAGACAGTGAAGCTCGAAGGTAAACAGAGTGCAGGTGAGAGAACGTGAGGATGAAGCGAGGAAGGCGTCGGAAGCGAAAGGTTGAGGGTGGCGAAGCGAAGGGCCTTGAGGAGACAGTGGTGGGCAAAGGCAATGGAAGCGAGAAGCGAGCAGAGCAAGAACACGGCGGCGAAGCCGCGGAACCAAAGGGAACAGGATGAACATAACTGTTCCGGTTAAGATTGCGAGGGAATGAACATCCTCATTATATACAACAGAACAGGGGTAATCGGCTTCTTTCCGCTAGCCGGACGCGGGTGACAATTTTATCACGTTGTTAGGGGATCACTTGATGTGTCGGTTCAAACGGTCGGGAGACCGAAGAGTCGTTGAGTCAATGTGGTTCCAATGATACCTGAACCTTCTCGAGCCTTGTATTTATCGAGAGGTGGGAGGAGCGCGTTTGGTTCTTACTGTAATTCTAACACTCCGAGAAGACAACTGGAGGAACTTCTGGTCGTCGTCTTGGAGGAGGAGGCCGTGGGATTCGGCGAGGTCTGGGAGCTGAGGCGGGGATTTCAGAAGGTATCAATCCAATTGGCCGAGCAGCTTGTACTGTTGCGTTATTCAGTGGTCTCGGCCTCCCTTGGACACATTACAATCGTATGTCATGCAGAATCCTCCGGAGGGAGTATCTGTGTGACTGAATGATGCAATTGAACACCTTGTCGGTGATGATGTAGAGGAGGACTCGGACTTGAAGGGTGACCTAGAAGTAATCATCCCAGTATGTTCGGTCAGGACGATGAACGAAGGGAGAATCTTGTAGTGGGTATTCTCGCTCATCGCTCACGAGGGAGAGGTAGGAGAACCCTTGTACCATGATGGTGGAAATCGTTGATCGCAGGGCATCATGCCAGATGCTGAAGTTTAAGGTGTCATCATCATAAAAGTAGAAGAGTGGGAGTCGCTCCGCCAGAACCCTAGTGGGCCACCAGGCAGCATGATTTGGAGGTTCTGGTGGCCATAACATTGTCGTCCTGATTGGGACCCCGAGGAGGTCAAGGACGCTGAGAGGAGGCGGAAGGGTGAAGGAGGAGGACAGCTGATGCAGCTGAGGGATGAGGAAGAGGAGGAGAGAGATTTATGATGCTGCTGATGACATGATGAGAAGAGGACGAGGATGATGACACTCTGACTGTGGCTGACTCATGTTACGATTCATAGATGTTAAAGTCACTTGGTAAACGTTGTGGTGATGGTCAGTGGCACATGTCAACGTTGTCAAGACATTGGGCATAATAGCCACACGGAGCAACCATTATTCTACCTTGTGTATACCTGCAAGGTCATGCCCAGCATATCTGCACTCTGATTGGACACTCTGACCATGGCTGACTCGTGTTATGATTCATAGCCGTTTAAGGTACCTGGTAAACTTTGTGGTCATGGTCAGTGGCACATGCCAACTTTGTCAAGGCATTGCCCACAATAGCCGTGCCAAGCCACCGGTTTTTTACCTTATTTATACCTGCAAGGTCATGCATATTAGATGTGCACTGTGATTGGACACTCTGACCGTGGCTGACTCGTGTTATGGTTAATAGAATGAAAAGTCGCTTGCATACATTTGTGGTCATGGTCAGTGGCACATTCCAACTTTATCAAGGCATTGCGCACAATAGCCACACCGAGCCACCAGTATTCTACCTTGTTTATACCTGCAAGGTCATTTCCAGTATATCTGTACTGTGATTGTACACTCTGACCGTGGCTGACTTGTGTTATGCTTCATAGCCGTTTAAGGTACTTGGTAAACTTTGTGGTCATGGTCAGTGGCACATTCTAACTTTGTCAAGGCATTGCGTACAATAACCACACCGAGCCACCAGTATTCTAACTTGTTTGAACCTGTAAGATCATGCCTAGTACATCTGCACTGTGATTGGACACTCTGACCGTGGCTGACTTGTGTTATGATCAATAGAAGCAAATGTCACTTGGATACATTTGTGGTCATGGTCAGTGGCACATGCCAACTCTGTCAAGGCATTGCGCACAATAGCCACACCGAGCCACCAAAATTCTACCTTGTTTGTACATGCAAGATCATGCTTAGTACATCTACACTGTGAGTGGACCTTATGACCCTGGCTGCCTCATGTTATGATCAATAGACGTAAAAGTCACTTGGATACATTTGTGGTCATGGTCAGTGGCACATGCCAACGTTGTCAAGGCATTGCGTGCAATAGCCACACCGCACCAGCAGTATTGTACCTTGTTTATACCTGCAAGGTCATGCCCAGTATATCTGCACTGTGATTGGACACTCTGACCGCGGCTGACTCGTGTTATGATTCATAGCCGTTTAAGGTACTTGACAAACTTAGTGGTCATGGTCAGTGGCTCATGCCAATTTTGTCAAGGCATTGCGCACAATAGCCGTGCCAAACCACCGGTTTTTTAACTTGTTGATACCTCCAAGGTCATGCCTAGCACATCTGAACTGTGATTGGGCAATCTGACTGTGGCTGACGTGTGTTACGATTCGTAGAAGTTAAAGTCTCTTGGTAAACTTCGTGGTCATGGTCAGTGGCACATGCCAAATCTGTCAAGGCATTGCGCACAATAGGCACATCGAGCCACCAGTATTCTACCTTGTTTGAACCTGCAAGATCATGCCTAGTACATCGGCACTGTGATTGGTCACTCTGGCCGTGGCTGACTCGTGTTATGCTCAATAGAAGTAAAAGTCACTTGGATACATTTGTGGTCATGGTCATTGGCACATGCCAACTTTGTCAAGGCATTGCGCACAATAGCCACACCGAGCAACCAATATTCTACCTTGTTTATACCTGCAAGGTCATGCCCAGTATATATGCACCGTGACTGGACACTCTGACCGTGGCTGACTCGTGTTATGCTTCATAGCCGTTTAAAGTACTTGGTAAACTTTGTGGTCATGGTCAGTGGCATATGCCAACCTTGTCAAGGCATTGCGCACAGTAGCCGTGCAAAGCCACCGATTTTTACCTTGTTTATACCTGTAAGGTTGTGCATATTAGATGTGCAATGTGATTGGGCACGCTGACTGTGGCTGACTCGTGTTACGGTTCGTATCAGTTAAAGTCACTTGGTAAACTTTGTGGTCATGGTCAGTGGCACATGCCAACTTTGTCAAGGCATTGCGCACAATAGCCACAACGAGCCACCAGTATTCTACCTTGTTTATACCTGCAAGGTCATGCCAATAATATATGTACTGTGATTGGACACTCTGACCGTTGCTGACTCGTGTTATGATTCCTAGTCGTTTAAGGTACTTGGTAAACCTTGTGGTCATGGTCAGTGGCACATGCCAACTTTGCCAAGGCATTGCGCATAATAGCAGTGCCAAGCCACCGGTTTTAACCTTTTTTATACCTGCAAGGTCATGCATATTAGATGTGCACTGTGATTGGACACTCTGACCGTGGCTGACTCGTGCTATGATCAATAGAAGTAAAAGTCACTTTGATGCATTTGTGGTCATGGTCAGTGGCACATGCCAACTATTTCAAGGCAATGCGCACAATAGCCACACCGAGCCACCAGTATTCTACCTTGTTTATACCTGCAAGGTCATTCCCAATATATCTGCACTGTGATTGGACACTCTGACTGTGGCTGACTCGTGTTATGATTCATAGCCGTTTAAGGTACCTGGTAAACTTTGTGGTCATGGTCCGTGGCACATGCCAACTTTGTCAAGTCACTACCCACAATAGCCGTGCCAAACCACCAGTTTTTTACCCTGTTTATACCTGCAAGGTCATGCATATTAGATGTGCACTGTGATTGGGTACTCTGACCGTGGCAAACTCGTGTTATGATTCGTAGAAGTTAAAGTCACTTGGTAAACTTTGTGGTCATGGTCAGTGGCACATGCCAACTTTGTCAAGTCACTACCCACAATAGCCGTGCCAAACCACCAGTTTTTTACCCTGTTTATACCTGCAAGGTCATGCATATTAGATGTGCACTGTGATTGGGTACTCTGACCGTGGCAAACTCGTGTTATGATTCGTAGAAGTTAAAGTCACTTGGTAAACTTTGTGGCCATGGTCAGTGGCATGTGCCAAATTTGTCAAGGCATTGCGCACAAAAGCCACACCAAGCCACCAGTATTCTACCTTGTTTGCACCTGCAAGATCATGCCCAGTACATTTTCACTGTGATTGGACACTCTGACCGTGGCTGACTCGTGTTATGATTCATAGCCGTTTAAGGTACTTGGTAAACTTTGTGGTCATGGTCAGTTGCAAAAGCCAACTTTACCAAGGCACTGCGCACAATAGCCGTGCCAAGCCATCAGTTTTTTACCCTTTTTATACCTGCAAGGTCATGCATGTTACATGTGCACTGTGATTGGGCACTCTAACCGTGGCTGAGTGTGTTACGATTCGTAGCAGTTAAAGTCACTTGGTAAACTTTGTGGTCATGGTCAGTGGCACAGACCAACTTTGTCAAGGCATTGCGCACAATAGCCACACCAAGCCACCGGTGTTTTACCTTGTTTGCACCTGCAAGATCATGCCTAATACATCTGCACTGTGATTGAAAATTCTGACCGTGCCTCACTCGTGTTATGATCAATAGAAGTAAAAGTCACTTGGATACGTTTGTGGTCATGGTCAGTGGCTCATGCCAACTTTGTCAAGGCATTGCGCACAATAGCCACACCGAGCCACCAGTATTCTACCTTGTTTATACCTGCAAGGTCATGCCCAGTATATCTGCACTATGATTGGATACTCTAACCGTGGCTGACTCATGCAATGATTCATAGCCGTTTGATGTACTGGGTAAACTTTGTGGTCATGGTCAGTGGCACATGCCAACTTTGTCAAGGCATTGCGCACAATAGCCGTGCCAAGCCACCGGTTTTTTACCTTGTTTATACCTGCAACATCATGCATGTTAGATGTGCACTGTGATTGGACACTCTGAGCGTGTCTGACTCGTGTTACGATTCGTATCAGTTAAAGTCACTTGGTAAACTTTGTGGGCATGGTCAGTGGCACATGCAAACTTTGTCAAGGTATTGCACATAATAGCCACACCGAGCCACTATTATTCTACCTTGTTTGTACCTGCAAGATCATGCCTAGTACATCTGCACTGTGACTGGACACTCTGACCCTGGCTGGCCCGTGTTATGATCAATAGAAGAAAAGTCACTTAGATACATTTGTGGTCATGGTCAGTGGCACATGCCAGCGTTGTCAAGGCATTGCGCACAATAGCCACACCAAACCACCAGTATTCTACGTTGTTTGCACCTGCAAGATCATGCCTAGTACATCTGCACTGTGATTGGACACTCTAACTGTGGCTGACTCGTGTCATAATTCATAGCCGTTTAAGGTACTTGGTAACCTTTGTGGTCATGGTCAGTGGCACATGCCAACTTTGGCAAGGCATTGCGCACAATAGCCGTGCCAAGCCACCGGTTTTTTACCTTGTTTATACCTGCAAGGTCATGCATATTAGATGTGTACTGTGATTGGGTCTTCTGGATGTGGCTGACTCGTGTTACGATTCGTAGAAGTTAAAGTCACTTGGTAAACTCTGTGGTCATGATCAGTCACACATGCCAACTTTGTCAAAGCACTGCGCACAATAGCCATGCCAAGACGCCAGTTTTTTTCCTTGTTTATACCAGCAAGGGCATGCACACTAGATGTGCACTGTGATTGGGCACTCTGACTGTGGCTGACTCGTGTTACGATTCGTAGAAGTTAAAGTCACTTGGTAAACTTTGTGGGCATGGTCAGTGGCACATGCCAACTTTGTCAATGCATTGCGCATAATAGCAACACTGAGCAACTCGTATTCTACCTTGTTTGTACCTGCAAGATCATGCCTAATACATTTGCACTGTGGTTGGACACGCTGACCGTGGCTGACTCGTGTTATGATCAATAGAAGTAAAGTCACTTGGATACATTTGTGGTCATGGTCAGTGGCACATGCCAACTTTGTCAAGGCATTCCACACAATAGCCACACCGATCCACCAGTATTCTACCTTGTTTATACATGCAATGTCATGCCCATTATATATGCACTGTGATTGGACACGCTGACTGTGGCTGACCCGTGTTATGATTCAAGGCAGTTTTAATGTACTCGGTAAACTTTGTGGTCATGGTCAGTGGCACATGCCAAATTTGTCAAGGCATTGCGCACAATAGCCACACCGAGCCACCAGTATTCTACTTTGTTTATACCTGCAAGGTCATGCCCATTATATCTGCATAGTGATTGGACACTCTGACAGTGGCTGACTCGTGTTATGATTCGTAGCCATTTAATGTACTTGGTTGACTCTGTGGTCATGGTCTGTGGCACATGCCAACTTTGTCAAGGCATTGCGCACAATAGCCATACCGAGCCACCAGTATTCTACCTTGTTTGTACCTGTTAGATCATGCCTAGTACATCTGCATTGTGATTGGACACGCTGACTGTGGTGACTCGTGTTATGATCAATAGAAGCAAAAGTCACTTGGATACATTTGTGGTCATGGTCAGTGGCACATGCCTAATTTGTCAAGGCATTGCGCACAATAGCCACACCGAGCCACCAGTATCATACC
The DNA here is from genome assembly GCA_023375785.1 of Penium margaritaceum. NCBI lineage: Eukaryota > Viridiplantae > Streptophyta > Zygnematophyceae > Desmidiales > Peniaceae > Penium > Penium margaritaceum. The sequence goes on from SZWC01000207.1 coordinate 173,026, forward strand.
TTGTTTATATCTGCAAGGTCATGCCCAGTATATCTACACTGTGATTGGACACTCTGACCATGGCTGACTCGTGCTATGATTCATAGCCGTTTAATGTACTTGGTGAACTTTGTGGTTATGGTCAGTGGCACATGCCAACTTTGTCACAGCATTGCGCACAATAGCCGTGCCAAGCCACCGGTCTTTTGCCTTTTTTATACCTGCAAGGTAATGCATATTAGATGTGCACTGTGATTGGGCACTCTGACCGTGGCTGACTCGTGTTACGATTCGCATAAGTTAGAGTCACTTGGTAAACTTTGTGGTCATGGTCAATGGCACACGCCAACTTTGTCAAGGCATTGCGCACAATAGCCGTGCCAAGCCACCGGTTTTTTTGCCTTGTTTATAACTGCAAGGTCATGCATATTAGATGTGCACTGTGATTGGTTACTCTGAATGTGGCTGACCTGTGTTACGATTTGTAGACGTTAAAATCACTTGGTAAACTCTGTGGTTGTGGTCAGTGGCACATGCCAACTTTGTCAAAGCATTGCGCACAATAGCCGTGCCAAGCCACCGGTTTTTAATATTGTTTAAATCTGCAAGGTCATGCATGTTAGATGTGTACTGTGATTGGGCACTCTGACAGTGGCTGACTCGTGTTACGATTCGTAGAAGTTAAAGTCACTTGGTAAACTCTGTGGTCATGGTCAGTGGCACATGCCAACTTTGTCAAGGCATTGCACATAATAGCCACACCGAGCCACTAATACTCTACCTTATTTGTACCCGCAATATCATGCCTAGTACACATGCACTGTGATTGGACACTCTGACCGTGGCTGACTGGTGTTGTTATCAATAGAAGTAAAAGTCACTTGGACACAGTTGTGGTCATGGTCAGTGGCACATGCCAACTTTGTCAAGGCATTGCGCAAAATAGCCACACCAGGCCACCAGTATTCTACCTTGTTTGTACCTGCAAGGTCATGCCCAGTATATCTGCACTGTGATTGGACTCTCTGATCGTGGCTGACTCGTGTTGTAATTCATAGCCGTTTAATGTACTTGGTAAACTTTGTGGTCATGGTCAGTGGCACATGCCAACATTGTCAAGGCATTGCGCACAATAGTCGTGCCAAGCCACCGGTCTTTTACCTTGTTCATACCCGCAAGGTCATGCATATTAGATGTGCACTGAGATTGGGCACTCTGGCCGTGGCTGACTCGTGTTACGGTTCGTAGACGTTAAAGTCACTTGGTAAACTTTGTGGTCACGGTCAGTGGCACATGCCAACTTTGTCAAGGCATTGTGCACAATAGTCACACCGAGCCACCAGTATTCTACCTTGTTTGCACCCGCAATATCATGCCTAGTACATCTGCACTGTGATTGGTCACTCTGACCGTGGCTGACTCGTGCTATTATTCATAGCCGTTTAAGGTACTTGGTAAACTTTGTGATCATGGTCAGTGGCACATGCGAACTTGGTCAAGGCATTGCGCACAATAGCCGTGCCAAGCCAACGGTTTTTTGCCTTGTTTATACCTGCAAGAGCATGCATATTACATGTGCATTGCGATTGGGCACCCTGACCGTGGCTGACTCGTGTTACGCTTAGTAGAAGTTAAAGTCACTTGGTAAACTTTGTAGTCATTGTCAGTGGCACATGCCAACTTTGTCAAGGCATTGCGCAAAATAGCCACACCGAGACACCAGTATTCTACCTTGTTTGTACCTGCAAGACCATGCCTAGTACATGTGCACTGTGACTGGACACTCTGACCGTGGCTGACTCGTGTGACGCTTAGTAGAAGTTAAAGTCACTTGGTAAACTTTGTAATCATAGTCAGTGGCACATGCCAACTTTGTCAAGGCATTGGGCACAATAGCCACACCGAGCCACCAGTATTCTACCTTGTTTATACCTGCAAGAGCATGCCTAGTACATCTGCACTGTCATTGGACACTCTGACCATGGCTGAATCGTGTTATGAGTCATATCCGTTTAAGGTACTTGGTAAACTATTGGTCATGGGCAGTGGCACATGCCAGCTTTGTCAAGGCATTGCGCACAATAGCCGTGCCAGGCCACCGGTTTTTTACCGTGTTCATACCTACAAGGTCATGCAAATTAGATGTGCACTGAGATTGGGCACTCTGACCGTGGCTGACTCGTGTTAGGATTCGTAGAAGTTAAAGTCACTTGGTAAACTTTGTGGTCACGGTCAGTGGCACATGCCAACATTGTCAAGGTATTGCGCACAATAGTCCAACCGAGCCACCAGTATTCTACCTTGTTTGCACCTGCAAGATTATGCGTAGTACATCTGCACTGTGATTGGACACTCTGACTGTGGCTGACTCGTGTTATGATTCATAGCCGTTTAAAGATTTGGTAAACTTTGTGGTCATGGTCAGTGGCACATGCAAACTTTGTCAAGGCATTGCGCACAATAGCCGTGCCAAGCTAGCGATTTTTCCCTTGTTTATACCTGCAATGTCATGCATATTAGATGTGCACACTGATTGGCCACTCTGAATGTGGCTGAATCGTGTTACGATTCGTAGAATTTAAAGTCACTTGGTAAACTTTGTGGTCATGGTCAGTGGCACATGCCAGCTTTGTCAAGGCAATGTGCACAATAGCCGTGCCAAGCCATTGGTTTTTTACCTTGTGTATACCTGCAAGGTCATGCATATTAGATGTGCACTTTGATTGGGCACTCTGACCGTGGCTGACTCGTGTTACGATTCGTAGAAGTTAAAGTCACTTGGTAGACCTTGTGGTCATGGTCAGAGGCACATGCCAACTATGTCAAGGCACTGCGCACAATATCCACACCAAGCCACCGGCATTTTACCTTGTTTGCACCTGCAAGATCATGCCTAATACATCTGCATTGTCATTGGACACTCTGACCGTGGCTGACTCGTGTTATGATCAATAGACGTAAACGTCACTTGGATACATTTGTGGTCATGGTCAGTGGCACATGCCAACTTTGTCAAGGCATTGCGCACAATAGCCGTGCCAATCCACCCGTTTTTTACCTTTTTATACCAGCAAGGTCATGTTTATTACATGTGTTCTATGATTGGACACTCTGACCGCGGCTGACTCGTGTTATAATTCATAGCCGTTTAATGTACTTGGTAAACTTTGTGGGCATGGTCAGTGGCACATGCCAGCTTTGTCAAGGCAATGTGCACAATAGCCGTGCCAAGCCATTGGTTTTTTACCTTGTGTATACCTGTAAGGTCATGCCCAGTATATCTGCACTGTGATTGGACACTCTGACCGTGGCTGACTCGTGTTATAATTCATAGCCGTTTAATGTACTTGGTAAACTTTGTGGTCATGGTCAGTGGCACATGCCAACATTATCAAGGCATTGTGCACAATAGCCGTGCCAATCCACCCGTTTTTTACCTTTTTATACCAGCAAGGTCATGTTTATTACATGTGTTCTATGATTGGACACTCTGACAGTGGCTGACTCGTGTTACGATTCATAGAAGTTAAAGTCACTTGGTAAACGTTCTGGTCATGGTCAGTGGCACATGCCAACTTTGTCAAGGCATTGCGCACAATAGCCGTGCCAAGCCACCGGGTTTTTACCTTGTGTATACCTTCAAGGTCATGCATATTAGATGTGCGCTGTGATTGGACACTCTGACCGTGGCGGACTTGTGTTATGATCAATAGATGAAAAAGTCACTTGGATACATTTGTGGTCATGGTCAGTGGCACATGCCAACTTTGACAAGGCATGTAAGTCTGTGTAAGTGTGTGTAAGTACGTGTAAGTGCGTGTAAGTGCGTGTAAGTGTGTGTAAGTGCGTGTAAGTGTGTGTAAGTGCGTGTAAGTACATGTAAGTGTGTGTGAGTGCGTGCAAGTGCGTGTAGGTATGTGTAATTTTGTGTAAGTGCGTATAAGTGCGTGTTAGTACGTGTAAGTACGTATAAGTGCATGTAAGTATGTATAAGTACGTATAAGTGTATGTAGGTGCGTGTAAGTGCGTGAAAGTGCGTCTAAGTACGTGTAAGTTTATGCAAGTACTTGGAAGTGCGTGTAAGTTTGTGCAAGTGCGGGTAAGTGCGTGTAAGTACGTGTAAGTTTGTGTAAGTGCGTGTAAGTGCGTGCAAGTATGTGTAAGTGCGTGTAAGTGCGTGTAAGTGTGTTTAAGAATGTATAAGTGTGTGTAAGTGCGTGTAAGTTTGTGTAAGTGCGTATAAGTGCGTGTAAGTACCTGTAAGTACGTGTAAGTACGTGTAAGTACAAGTAAGTGCAAGTAAGTGCGTGTAATTACGTGTAAGTACATGTAAGCACGTATAAGTGTGTGTAAGTGTGTGTATGTGCGTGTAAGTGGGTGTAAGTGCGTGTAAGTGCAAGTAAGTACGTGTAAGTATTTGTAAGTACGTGTAAGTGTGTGTAAGTGCGTGTAAGTGCGTGTAAGTGCATGTAAGTGCGTGTATGTGTGTGTAAGTGCGTGTAAGTACATGTTAGTTCGTGTAAGTGCGTGTAAGTGTGTGTAAGCGTGTGTATGTGTGTGTAAGTGTGGTTTAAGTTCGTGTAAATGCATGTAAGTGCGTGTAAGTAAGTGTAAGTGTGTATAAGTGCGGTTTAAGTGCGTGTAATTTTGTGTAAGTTCGTGTAAGTGCGTGTAAGTGCGCGTAAGTGCGTGTAAGTGTGTGTAAGTGTGTATAAGTGCGTATAAGTGTGTGTAAGTGCGTGTAAGTACGTGTAAGTACGTGTAAGTGCGTATAAGTGCGTGTAAGTGTGTGTACGTATGTGTAAGTGCGTGTAAATGCGTGTAGGTGCGTGTAAGTGCGTGTAAGTACGTGTAAGTGCGTGTAAATGCATGTAAGTGTGTGTAAGTGCGTGTAAGTGTGTATAAGTACGTGTAAATGCATATAAGTGTGTGTAAATATGTGTAAGTGTATGTAGGTGAATATAAGTGTGTGTACGTGCACGTACGTTTGTGTAGGTGCGTGTAAGTACGTGTAAGTACGTGTAAGTATGTGTAAGTACATGTAAGTGCCTGTAAGTGCGTGTAAGTGCGTGTAAGTGGATGTAAGTTCATGTAAGAGCATGTAAGTGCGTGTAAGTGTGTATAAGTGCTTGCAAGTATGTGCAAGTGCGTGTAAGTGCGTGTAAGTGCGTGTAAGTGCGTGTAAGTACGTGTAAGTGCTTGTAAGTGCGTGTAAGTGTGTGTAAGCGTGTGTAAGTGCGTGTAAGTGCGTGTACGTGTGTGTAAGTGTGAAAGTGCATGTAAGTGCGTGTAAGTGCATGTTAGTGTGTGTAAGTGCGTGTAAGTTTGTGTAAGTGCGTGTAAGTGCGTGTAATTGTGTGTAAGTGCGTGTAAGTGCGTAAAAGTGTATATAAGTGCATGTAAGTACGTGTAAGTGTGTGTAAGTATATGTAAGTGCGTGTAAGTTTGTGTAAGTACATGTAAGTATGTGTAAGTGTGTATAAGTATATGTAAGTGCGTGTAAGTGCGTGTAAGTACGTGTAAGTACGTGTAAGTGCGTATAAGTGCGTATAAGTGCGTTTCAGTACGTGTAAGTATGTGTAAGTGCGTGTATGTATGTACAAGCGCGTGTAATTGCGTGTAAGTGCGTGTAAGTGTGTGTAAGTTCGTGTAAGTGCATGGAAGTGCGTGTAAGTGCATGTAAGTACTTGTAAGTATGTGTAAGTGCATGTAAGTGCGAGTAAGTGCGTGTAATTATGTGTATGTTCGTACAAGTGCGTGTAAGTGCATGTAAGTTCGTGTAAGTGTGTGTAAGTGTGTGTAAGTGCGGTTTAAGTTCGTGTAAGTGTGTGTAAGTGTGTGTAAGTGCTTGTAAGTGCATGTCAGTGCGTGCAAGTGCGGTTTAAGTGCGTGTAATTTTGTGTAAGTTTGTGTAAGTACGGATAAGTGCTTGTAAATGTGTGTACGTGTGTGTAAGTTCATATTAGTGTGTGTAAGTGCGTGTAAGTGCGTGTAAATGCGTCTAAGTGCATGTAGATGCGTGTAATTTTGTGTAAGTGCATGTAAGTGCGTGTTAGTACGTGTAAGTGCCTGTAAGTGCGTGTAAGTGCGTGTAAGTACGTGTAAGTGTGTGTAAGTGCGTGTGAGTACGTGTAAGTGCGTCTAAGTGCGTGTAAGTTCGTGCAAGTGCTTGTAAGTGCATGTAAGTTCGTATAAGTGTGTGTAAGTGTGTGTAAGTTTGTGTAAGTGCGTTTAAGTGCGTGTAAGTGCATGTAAGTGCATGTAAGTGCGTGTAAGTGTGTGTAAGTGCGTGTAAGTTTATGTGAGTGCGTGTTAGTGCGTGTATGTTCATGTAAGTGCGTATAAGTGCTTGTAAGTATGTATAAGTGCGTGTAAGTTCGTTTAAGTGCGTGTAAGTGCGTATAAATGCGTGTAAGTATGTATAAGTGCGTGTAATTGCGTGTAAGTGCGTGTAAGTGCGTGTAAGTACGTATAAGTGCGTGTAAGTACGTGTAAGTGTGTGTAAGTGTATATAAGGTCGTGTAAGTACGTGTAAGTGTATACAAGTGTGTGAAAGTGCGTGTAAGTATGTGTAAGTGTGTGTAAATATGTGTCAGTGTGTGTAAGTGCGTGTAAGTGGATGTAGGTGTGTGAGAGTGCATGTACGTACATGTAAGTTTGTGTACGTGCGTGTAAGTATGTGTAAGTGCGTGTAAGTATATGTAAGTACGTGTAAGTACATGTAAGTGCGTGTAAGTGCGTGCAAGTGGGTGTAAGTTTGTGTAAGGACGTATAAGTACGTGTAAGTGCGTGTAAGTGCGTGTAAGTGTGTGTAAATTTGTGTAAGTTTGTGTAAGTGTGTGTAACTGCATATAAGTGCTTGTACGTGTGTGCAAGTACGTGTAAATGCGTGTAAGTGCGTATACGTGTATGTAAGTGTGTGTTTGTGTGTGTAAGTGTGTGGTAGTGCGTGTACGTGTGTGTAAGTGTGTGGCGCCAACGATTCGCATGCCAACGGGCGCTTTAGCGTCCAACCCGATTAGCCCCCATAACTACCCACCAGGGAGTTGCTATGGGTGCGGATAATTCATCCATCGGTTCCGGAAATGCCCCAATCCTACCCCGATACCCGGTGTGTCAGCCAGAGGAGGACAATACCAGAGACACGGATCGGCTGGAGCTGGGGCGACCCGGCAAGCCGTTGGCCCCAACATCACCGCCCGAGCCTCTGGCCCGGCAGATAATGGGCCGGCACAATGGAAGGCCTACGCGCAGCAGAGAGAGACGGGAGAAATGCCAGCCGCCACTCAGCCGTCTACTTCGGATACGCCTGCACGAAACATGAAACTCAGACTTCCCTGCTCAGAGGAATAGACCACGGAGACCCCCCCGACACCTGCAGAGCGGGAGTTGGTCACGGTGGCTCAAGCACAAGGCGTGGAGGGATGGTCGATTGCGGAGATGTACGAACGCATGCGTCGATACAAAGAGCGCCAGGAACAGGCC
>SZWC01000207.1:180658-202611 GCA_023375785.1 Penium margaritaceum
ACTCAGACTTCCCCGCTCAGAGGAATAGACCACGGAGACCCCCCCGACACCTGCAGAGCGGGAGTTGGTCACGGTGGCTCAAGCACAAGGCGTGGAGGGATGGTCGATTGCGGAGATGTACGAACGCATGCGTCGATACAAAGAGCGCCAGGAACAGGCCGAAGCAGATCTTCAAAAATGCGTCGAAGCGCGTTCAACGCGTTTACCAAGTCAGGTTGCGACGAGGTCCTTGCAGCCTCCACCCAAATCGCGCGCGCGCCCTCCAAGGGGTCCCACACCACCGCGTCGCCAGAAGGTGTCCTTTGAACCTTTGGCACGCAACGAGCCCACGGCAGGTGTCATGCCTTCCTTTCACCACCCCTTTCAGGAAGTGTCCTTGGGGGAATACTTACAACAAAACCCCACCTGTCTCCCGGACTTTGCAGCAGTTATGCAAGAGTACGCGGAGAAGCTTCGGCCACCCGGCATTCGCTTTACCTGCACTCAGACCCCACACGACCGACTCAGTAGGCTAGCAATTCGAGCCAAAACCGGCACCTGGGGGTGGCGGCCTATGCCCCTGGAGCTACCGCGCACACATGCTCCCCACCATGAAGCAACCAGCTGCTTCGTGTGGATATGCGGCAAGACGTTCCTGGCCATCATTGACCTTGGCGCTACCCACACTACATTAACCCTTCAAGTCCTGCAAGCGGTCGGCTGGCATCACAAAATCCGACCAACAACCAAGGTGTTCACGAATGCATCTCGCGGCATGGATGAAGGGCATGGCATCGTGGATGACCTTCCCCTACAAGTGGGCCTCATCCATGAAGTCGTACGAATGCAAGTCACGGTGGCCTGTACTTATGATGTCCTATTGGGAACAGATTACCTCATTCTCCGACAGGCCGCTTTGTTCAATGCGGAGGGAGTCATGCAGTTGACCTCATCGGGGTATACCACGTATGCAGCACTGATCGTGGGACCACGGACATCAATGCCCATAAGATTTGGCCACCCCTTCTCATTAGAGGAAGCTTACGCTGAGGACCACACCGCCAGAAACTCTATCTTGGCGTTCCCAAAGCACGATGTCCCGCCAGTCATGTCAACGCAAGACGAGAAGGAACCATGCAGCAACTGTGAGGAGCCAATGGACGCCACCACATTGTTCCGCTGTTTCGTGTGCGGACATCCAGTGCACGCAGCCTGCCAGGATCCAAAGATACGCATCCGCCGAAAGGTAGTCGGCTGCAATAAATGCACACCCCTCATGCACCAAACGGCGGACAGAGAGGACGGGAGGAAGAGCAAACCTGCTCCGAAGCGGTGGATTGAGAGGTGTGAGGCCTGCGGAGAGCCACACGACCGCAGGGAAGCAAGTTGGTGTTATGAATGCAAACCACCACTCCGCCCCAGGTGCGGGACGAAGATTCCGGGGTTGGGATAACATTCCAAGGGTTGTATCCGGAGGCTGATGGAACAAGAGCAGGAGATCGGCAGGGAGGGTGGACAGGCCGCTGGGCCAAATGCGCCTGGAATAGAAGAATTGAGGAGTGTGGGAATTGCAAGCGGGCGGTGAGGACGCAGAAGAAGCGCTGCTTCAACTGCACGGTGGTCCTCCACCATGTCTGCGGGGAGGAGGAGTTGCTGCAACAAAGAGCAGTGCATGTCTGCCCGGCCTGTGCTCCACAACTGAAAGAGAGGATGCGGAAGGAGAGAGAAAAATGGGGAAAGGAAGACCGGCAAGCGGCGGAAGTGGAGTGGCGCCTTCGCTGCACAGAATGTGACAAATTTGGCGCCACCGAGTGGTGTGAAGGGTGCCATCAGCCGCTCCATCAGCCATGTAGGAAAATGCTGCCAGGAGTGGGACATCAATGTAAAAAGTGCGTGGCAAGGCTGCGACTCCTCGAGGCCAGGGCACGGGATCAGATGCAGCGGAGAGAGGAGGGTCGAGACGCGGAAAATCGGGGGGCGCCACGATCATATGCAGATTCTCACCCTGTGGAACAACTCTACCGCAATGCAGTGGCATTGCCTGTACAAGAGGGAATGGCGGCTCGGAAAGACGTCTTGGCAATGAGGGCGCTAGGGAACAGGGATGTTCTTGAAGTAAGAAGGAAGGTGCTGGCAAAGGTGAATGAGGCATTGGCAATGACGCCTCAGTGGTGCATTTTGAGAGACCACCCACCACCGGCAGCACCACAACCCCTAGCCCCACAAGGACCAAATTTACCACTCCACTCTCTGCCACCTTCGGCAAATGATCAACCTGCCCAACGCCCAGAGGGACCAGGAGGACCAAGGGGATGCCAGCATGGACGTGGAGATGGAATCGGAGGAGAAGGCGGGACGCCCGGGCGCCCCAGGATGACGGGGCATTCCGGAGTCCCGGCCGATCATGCACCGGCACGTCGATGGGGCCACCCCACGACTCTGGAGAGGCAACAGAGGGTTTGAGGAGCAGAGAGAGAACCCTGCCAATTCTCGTTGACGAGGGAACCAACATCGGGAGGAGTGAGCAAGGCGCACCAAGGAGGACAAAAGGCGGCAACCGAGGCAAACGAGGGGATAACACGAGTCCCACGCAGCGCAGACGCGGGATCATCACCGTAGCGAGGAAGGAGCGCGGGGTAGTAGGGTCCAAGATGGAAGCGGGGACGGGGCGAGGAAGAGCGAGTGGGGATGTCGGAGCAAGGGCAGGACGGGAAGGAGCATGGACCAGGGGTCCGAAAGTGGGAGAAAGGAAGACGAGGGGCATAGGTGCGGAAGAGGGACACGGAGAAGGGAAGACACCGCGTGCAGGCAGTTGCCCGTGGTGTGAAAGGAGGATACGCTTGCCTTCCAGGCAGTGCGGGCGTTGCACGCGTCACACGCACCAGGAATGTGGGATGGTGGTTGCGAAAAAGGGGTGGTTGTGCTTGCCCTGCCAGAAGGTCAGGCAGGGAATCCCCACGGAGGTGAGAATCATGCTTGAGCATGACGGTGGACCACACGCTCACCTCGGCAGCATACACAGTCTCATCACCTTCCCCAGAACCCTATCCTGAGCTGGTGGGATCACTCATGTATGCCATGGTCTGCACTCGCCCCGACCTTGCTTTCCCCCCCAGTGTTCAGTCACGATACGTTGGAGAACGAAATCACAGTGACCAACACTGGAAAGCAGGAAAGCGAAATCTGATGTATCGAGGAGAGACCGCCTCCTTCTATCTTGAGCTGGGAGGAACTCAGCTGATAACATTGGAAGGATACAGCGACTCCTCCTGGGCAGATGATCAAGCCAACCGAAAATCATCGCAGGGCTACGGCTTTCACCTTGTCTCCGGACTGATCAGCTGGCGACCCACCAGGTCCTCTTCTGTTTCACTCTCATCCTGCGAAGCTGAACTATATGCAGGTACCATGGCTGCCCAAGAAGCCATCTGGCTAAAACATCTCCTACAAGACCTGGGATACCCACAGCCACTCCCAGTCCTATGGTGTGACAATCGAAGCACCATCGCTCTCACAGAAAATCCAGTCTACCATGGACGAACCAAACACATCGAACTGCGCTACTTCTTCATCAGGGAGAAGGTGCTGGCAAAAGAACTCCTGGTTCAACATGTAGCCTCGAAGGCCAACAGGACTGACATCTTCACGAAAGCCCTAGACCAGACCCAACATGCCACACTAGTGTATCTTCTGGGGCTCAGGACCAAAGACACCTGAAGCTTCCATACTGGTTTCCCTTCACGGGGGGTGTCGGAAATAAAGAAGAGAAACCAGTGCAAAGGCCGGAGCATATCCACACGTATCTCAACGGATACGCACAACCAAGAACCGTACGCCAACACCATCACGTCCTCAAGTCTCGGAGCACCTCGAGAAAACTGCGCTCCGGCGAAACCTTCGTAACACATTTCTCGAGGAACACAAACTGGCGCTTCCACCTTGCAGGGGTCCTAACGAAGTCCAGGCTCCACTACTTTAAGGTAGCTTAGTCCAATGAACTCTTGCTTCCGCTCTTCTGTCAATCAATCATTTCCTTCCATCACTTTCGTAAATTGCCATCGCTTCCACTTCTCGGTCAACTGCCTGTCTCGCACTGTTCAGCTCCGGAACCTGTTACTACCAATACGCTCAAGCTCACGACTTGTGCCAAGCCGCGCTATAAGCATTCCGTGTCGCTCTCTCTCTTCCTCAAATCCCTGACAACGGAGTGGTGCAAACTGGTTGCGGAGTGGTGTGAACTGGTTGCAGAGTGGTGCGAACTGGTTGCAGAAAGGTGGGCACTGGTTGCGGAGAGGTGCGAACTGGTTGCGGAGTGGTTCGAACTGGTTGTGGAGTGGTGCGAACTGGTTACGGAGTGGTGCGAACTGGTTGCAGAGTGGTACGAACCGGTTGCGGAGTGGTGCGAACCAGTTGCGGAGTGGTCCTAAGTGGTTGCTGAGTGGTGCAAACGGGTTGCGGAGTTGTGAGAACTGGTTGCGGAGTGGTGCAAACTGGTGCGGAGTGGTGCGAACTGGTTAAGGAGTGGTACGAACTGGTTGCGGAGTGGTGCGAACTGGGTGCAGAGTGGTGCGGACTGCTTGCGGAGTGGTGCGAACTGGCTGCAAAGTGGTGCAAACGGGTTCCACAGTGGTGCGAAGTGGTTACGGAGTGGTGCAAACTGGTTGCGGAATGTTACGAACTGGTTGCGAAGTGGTGAGAACAGGTTGCGGAGTGGTGTGAACCGGTTGCGGAGTGGTGCAAACTGGTTTCGGAGTGGTGCAACCCGGTTGTGGAGTGGTGCGAACTGGTTACGGAGTGGTGCGAACTGGTTGCGGAGTGGTGTGAACAGGTTGCGGAGTGGTGCGAACTGGTTGTGAAGTGGTGCGAACTGGTTGTGGAGTGGTGCGTACTGGTTACTGAGTGGTGCGAACCGGTTGCGGAGTGGTGCAGACTGGTTGTGGAGTGGTTCAAACTGGTTGCAGATTGGTGCAAACTGGTTGCGAAGATGTGCGAACTGGGTGCGGTGTGGTACAAACTGGTTGCGAAGGGGTGCAAACGGGTTGCGGAGTGTTGCGAACTGGTTGCAGAGTGATCACACAGGTTGATCACACCTGATCGACGGTCTGCGACTTTCGCATGTTTATCTCCTGTATTCTTAAAGGAAAGCCTCGCACAATCTATGTAAAGATCGGATGGACGGTGCAATGGAGATGGAGCGAGTTAGCTCAGGCAAGGAGAACACAAAGACAAAGGCAGCGCCGGCAGTCAAAGCACCTGATTGTCGTGTATGGGGACCGACGCGCACAAAGCAGCAGCGCAAGAGTGAAGTGGTGGAAGCAGCAGTATTTAGTCTAGACTAGACCATTTTGTACTCTAATTATTTCTAGTGATTCATAGTCACTTGGGCTACAATTCAGTGTGACTTACTCTACCTCTTGAATGTCACCTGGTCCTTGGTAATTCATCCAAGAGGAAGTAACGTGGTGACTGGTGTCGGATTCTTTACGCATTTGTTCTGATTGAAGTCTCCAGCGGTTAAAACGATCACACTCAATTTCAACATTTGGTATCAGAGCAGGACCGCTGTTCTTGACCTTTGGGACTGGGTGTGTCAAAGCCTGGACGTGGCCTGACACTGGAAAATGCGCACCTGAACTGCCAACGATCCTGCATCTTGAACAAGACGGACAAAAATGGATACAGGAAGTGGACTTGGTGACTCATTTCGCCTTACTACGTTTGATGGTGATGACTATCATGAGTTCGCCTTCAACATGAAGCTTATTTTTCAGGCAAAACGACTGTGGAGAGTTGTCTCCGATCCACCATCTGAAATCATAGCATCGGGAGCAACAGCCGAAGAAAGGGTGATATGGAGACGACGTCAGGATCAGGCGTTTGCTATCCTGGCAATGCAAGTTTCAGAACGACTCAAACCTATCTTGAGAGAAGGCAACACAGACTTGGATCCAAGAATGGCATGGACAAAACTGCCTGACAGATACGCTAAGATCACACTCAGCAAACGATGCCGACTGCGGGAGCAGTTTTACAGACTCCACATGGAAGATGCAGGAAAGGTTGAATATCATATTAACCATCTCAAGTCTCTCGTTGAACGACTTTTGGCTATGAACCACAAAGTTCCTGAAGACATCATCATAACAAGACTACTCAGGAGCCTATTGGCTCTACAATAGGCTGTAGAGCCAATAGGCTGTAGAGCTAATAGGCTGTAGAGCCAATAGGCTGTAGAGCCAATTGGCTCTACAGCAGCCGTCCCAACATCAGTTCAGCTGAAGTTGAACATGGCGAAATTGTGATGTGTACAATGGAAAGCATTCACCTCGTGACTGCTGGCATTTTGGCCTGGATTATTGACTCTGGTTGTACCAAGCACATGAGCTGCAATCGAGCTTGGTTTAGTGATTTTCGTGATCTCAAACCACCACGAACTGTTCGCCTTGGTGATGGACGCACCATCCCAGCAGTGGGAGTTGGCACTGTCCGTGTTTGCATTGAGACCAACGGTCATATTGTACCACGCACCTTCAAGGAGGCTGTCTACGTTCCTGACTTGGCAGCCAATCTACTCTCCGTCACAAGGCTGAATGACAAAGGATTCCGGGTGATTTTCGACATTGACCAGAGTTGTAAAGTCTTCTCGAGCGCAAGCACGAAGTTGGTGGCTAAATCTAAGCGTTTTGGCAATCTCACTATCCTTCCCACAGTCAACAAACGAGCTGACAGCAACAAGCCTGAAGTGGCATTTGCCGCTACCAGCGGCCCTGATTCACCTGCAGCAGCATCTGCGTCTCCAGCTTCCTCCGCCAAGCTCTGGCATGCTCGTGTGGGCCATGCAGGCCACAACAGCATCTCCAAAGTGGTTACTCAATCTCTGGCCCACTCCCTGCCTTCTGATCTGGTAAATGATAAGGATGTCATATGCAAGAGTTGCCTTGCTGGCAAACAAAGCCAGAACACGTTCAGCGGCCACGTTGGTACCACTACCACCGCCAGACTCCAACTCATTCACGCAGACCCGTGCTATGTCAAGGATAGCTCCATGTCTGGCAAGTATTATTTCTTGGTTTTGGTGGACGACTTCACTCGTTTCGTCTGGGTCCTTTTTCTCCGCCACAAGCATGAAGCAGCTGACTTCATCATCTCCTGGACACGCAAGGTGGAAATTGAAACCAACAGCACCACCAAAGCTATCCGGTCTGACAATGGAGGAGAATTCATCTGCTCCACCCTCCAGACCTTCTTTGAAAACAAGAGCATCGCTCATCAACGCACTGTCCCCAGGACGCCTCAGCAAAATGGAATTACTGAATGCATGAACAGGACGCTCTGGAAAAAGCCCACACAATGCTCCACGCGTCTGGCCTTTCTCCAAGTTTTTGGGCTGAAGCAATCAGCACTGCAGCCTACATCACTAACCGTTTACCCTGCATGAAATTGGACTACAAGTCTACCCCATTTCAGGCATGGACTGGTCATCGACCAGACATCGGCCACATCCGCATCTTTGGCTGCACTGCCTACTCCTCGATTCATCCGGAACCCCGTGGGAAGCTGGATCCTCACACCAATAAATGTGTCTTGGTGGGTTTTGAAGACAATGGGCAGATCTACCGCCTTTGGGATCCTACTACACGCACTATCGTCCGCAGCCGCAGTGTCACGTTTGACGAAAGCCTGTCTGATCGCACACGGACGTCTGTTCCTCCGGCTCTGGATAACATTGTACCACTCACTGAGATTCTCCACTCTTTGAGTGGTGTTACTCTCCCTGCGATTGCATCCAACCCGGATCGAGTTACTCAGGATCCTGAACCTGATGATCACCCAGGGATTCTCCCAGCCGTTTTTCCTTGTGTTCCTCCTCCACCGGTCTCCATCGCCCTACGTGGCAAAAATCGCGCGCCAGCCAACTGGGATCCCTCCGCTGCTCCCCGTCGCTCTGCGCGTCTCGCTGGGCTCAAAGACCTCACAGCTATTGCCCTTGAAGATGCAGACTGTGCCTTTGTCACACAGGTGGTTGATCCTCTTTCCTACATAGATGCCATGTAACGGCTTGACGCTGCTCAATGGACAGGTGCTGCCATTCAGGAAATTGAGCAACTCCGCAAACAGGAGACCTGGGTTTTGGTTCCCCGTCCCCTAGGTGCACCTATTCTCACCAGCAAGTGGGTCTTCAAACTCAAACTTGATGAGAACGGTGAGCCCGATCGCTACAAAGCACGCCTCGTGGCACGCGGATACAAGTAGATTCATGGTGTCAACTACAGCGACACATTTGCTCCCGTTGCAAAGTACTCGTCTATCCGCGTGGTGCTGGCTCTTGCCGTGCATGAAGGCTGGCATCTCCATCAAATGGACGCGAAATCAGCTTTTCTCTATGGTGACCTCACTGGGGAAGTGTGTATGGAGCAACCTGAGGGATTCGTGCAGCCAGGGGGGGGGAAGATATTGTGTGTCGGCTGCACAAATCTCTCTATGGTCTCAAGCAGGCTCCACGACAGTGGAATAAAAAGATCCATGACTTTCTTCTGGCTCATGGTATTGCGCGGCTCCACTCCGATCACAGCGTATACCTTCACAGCAGCGAACACCAGCTGGGGGTTATGCTCTACGTGGATGATTTGATCATCTTTTCTGCCTCTCACGCTCTGCTCGCAGTGTTCAAGAAGAACCTTTCTGCCTCTTTTGAGATGGCTGATATGGGACCGTTGAAATACTACTTGAGGATCCAGATTCAGCTGGATATGGTTGGTTTGACTGTCACGACCAAGCAAAGCTCCTGCATCAAGCGCATGGCTGACAAGTTCGGCCTCACCAAACCTCACCGCACAAGTACTCCTCTCCGCACTGACCATCAGCTCACCAAGGGAGCTGCTCCAGCTGCTCCCTTTCCTGGCCGCAGATGATAAGAAGTTTTTTCCCTGCATTGTGGGTTCCTTAATGTACGCTTCTGTTGGAACAAGACTAGACCTCTCCTATGCAGTGGGCATCCTGAGCCAGGGTTGCCATGATCCCACTAAGCAGCATGTGGTGGCTGCCAAGAGAAGCATCAAGTATCTCCGGTGCACATCCGAGCTGCAAATTCGCTACAGCCGCATCAGCAATGAAATGCTACTTGAAGGATTATGTGATGCTGACTTGTCGGGGGACAAGCAAACAAGTAAATCCACATCTGGATATGTTTTCAAGCTCTGTGGAGGGCCTGTCAGCTGGAAGTCTTGCAAGCAATCCGTTGTCGCCCTCTCATCAACCGAAGCCGAATACATCGCGGCAAGTGAAGCAACGCGCGAAGCAGTGTGGCTTCACATACTGCTGGGCGAGCTCGGTTTTCACCAAACAGAACCAACAGTCATTCACCGTGACAATCAAAGCGCAATCTTACTCATCGAAGACCCTGTTCAGCATGACAGAACAAAGCATGTCAAGTGACAATACCATTATGTCAAAGATGCAGTCGCTGAAGGTGAAATCAAGCTGGCGTATGTCCCAACTGAAGAGCAGGTGGCAGATATCCTCACAAAATCACTCAAGAGAACCCAGCATGAGTCTCTCTGTGCTAAGATGGGACTGCTCTACACTTGATGCCTTGATGAGGGGGGGAGAATGGTAATTCACACAAAGCAAAAGAAAACAAAGGGAGGAAGTGTTGAGCAAAACCCTCATCCCCCAATGCGATGATTGGATTGAGGGTGAGGACTTGAGGGCCACAGTGACTACATACGTTTCCTTCTTCATTTTCTTGCTGTTTTGTTTTATGGGGACTGGAACATCTGGGGGGGGGGGATGTTGAAAAGGGCATATATTCCAATGGCAAAAACCACAGAGGGTTAGGGGAGAACTACAATTCTCTTCCCTAGCCCTCCGTGTCATGTGCTACCTACTGCTATTTGCTCAGCCTGTCTGGGGGGGGTCAGTAGAGAGGGTAGTCCCATGCCTCCACTGCCCCATGGTACCTGCATTTCGATAAGGACATGCGGCACCGGCAGTATATGTTGCGTCAAAGAATGCACAATTGTGTGCGATGACTTCCGGAACTACGAGACCGAGATGCTGCTGGTGTGGCATATCGATGCTGACAAGATACAAGTGCATACCGGACACCTCTCGGACTCTGGATCACAAGTAGCCGAGCCAACATCCATTGCGGATGGTTAATCACACCTGATCGACGGTCTGCGACTTTCGCACATTCATCTCCTGTATTCTTAAAGCAAAGCCTCGCACAATCTATGTAAAGATCGGATGGACGGTGCGATGGAGATGAAGCGAGTTAGCTCAGGCGAGGAGAACGTTCCACACAACAACAAAGGCAGCGCCGGCAGTCAAAACACCTGATTGTCATATATGGGGACCGACGCGCACAAAGCAGCGGCGCAAGAGCGAATTGGTGGAAGCAGCGATATTTAGTCTAGACTAGACCATTTTGTACTCTAATTGTTTCTAGCGATTCATATTCACTTGGGCTACAATTCAGTGTGACTTACTCTACCTCTTGAATGTCACCTGGTCCTTGGTGATTCATCCAAGATGAAGTAACGTGGTGACTGTTGTCAGATTCTTTACGCATTTGTTCTGATTGAAGTCTCCAGCGGTGAAAACGATCTCAATCAATTTCAATAAATTATACGAACCGTAACACGAGTCAGCCACAATCAGAGTGCCCAATCACAGTGCACATGTAACATGCATGACCTTGCAGGTATAAACAAGGTGAATAACCGGTGGCTTGGCACGGCTATTGTGCGCAATGCCTTGACAAAATTGGCATGTGCCACTGACCATGACCACAAAGTTTACCAAGTGACTTTAACTTCTACGAATCGTAACACGAGTCAGCCACGGTCAGTGTACCCATTCACAGTGCACACCTAATTTGCATGACCTTGCAGGTATAAACAAGTCAGCCACAGTCATAGTGTCCAATTACAGTGCAGATGTTCTAGGCATGATGTTGATGGTTCAAACAAGTTAGAATACTGGTGGCTCGGAATGACTATTGTGCGCAATACCTTCACAATGTTGGCATGTGCCACTGACCATGACCACAAAGTTTACCAAGTGACTTTAACTTCTACGAATCGTAACACGAGTCAACCACGGTCAGAGTGCACAATCACAGTGTACATCTAACATGCATGACCTTGCAGGTATAAACAAGGTAAAAACCTGGTGGCTTGGCACGGCTATTCTACGCAATGCCCTGACAAAGTTGGCATGTGCCAATGACCATGACCACAAAGTTTACCAGGCGACTTTAATGTCTATGAACCGTAACACGAGTCAGCCACTGTGAGAGTGCCCAATCACAGTTCAGATGTACTCGCAAATTTTACTGGGCATGACGTTGCAGGTATAAAGAAGGTAGAATACTGGTGGCTCAGTGTGGCTATTGTGTGCAATACCTTGACAAAGTTGGCATGTGCCACTGACTGTGACCAATATTGTATCCGAGTGACTTTTACTTCTATTGATCATAACACGAGTCAGCCAAGGTCAGAGTGTCCGATCACAGTCCATATGTATTAGGCATGATCTTGCAGGTGCAAACAAGATAGAATGCTGGTGGCTTGGTGTGGCTATTGTGCGCAATGCCTTGACGAACTTGGCATGTGCGACTGACCATGACCACAAAGTTTACCAAGTGACTCTAACGTCTACAAATCGTAATACGAGTCAGCCACGGTAAGAGTGCTCAATCACAGTGCACATCCAATATGCATGACCTTGCAGGTATAAACAAGGTAAAAAACTGGTGACTTGGCACGGCTATTGTGCGCAATGCCTTGACAACGTTGGCATGTGCCACTGACCATGACCACAAAGTTTACAAAGTACCTTAAACGGCTATGAATCATAACATGAGTCAACCACGGTCAGAGTGTCCAATCACAGTGCAGATATATTGTGCATGACCTTGCAGGTATGAACAAGGTAGAATGCTGGTGGCTCGGCATGGCTATTCTACGTAATGCCTTGACAAGGTTGGCATGTGCCACTGACCATGACCACAAATGTATCTAAGTGACTTTTACTTCTATTGATCGTAACACGAGTCAGCCACGGTCAGAGTGTCCAATCACAGTGCAGATGTACTAGGCATGATCTTGTAGGTGCAAACAAGGTAGAATACTGGTGGCTCGGTGTGGCTATTGTGCGCAATGTCTTGTCAACGTTGGCATGTGCCACTGACCATGACCACAAAGTTTACCAAGTGACTTTAACTTCTACAAATCGTAACACGAGTCAGCCACAGTCAGAGTACCCAATCACAGTTCAGATGTACTAGGCATGACCTTGCAGGTATACGCAAGGTAA
Organism: Penium margaritaceum; assembly: GCA_023375785.1. Classification (NCBI taxonomy): domain Eukaryota; kingdom Viridiplantae; phylum Streptophyta; class Zygnematophyceae; order Desmidiales; family Peniaceae; genus Penium; species Penium margaritaceum. Next base: position 192,959 of record SZWC01000207.1, read on the forward strand.
AAAACCGGTGGCTTGGCATGGCTATTGTGTGCAATTCCTTGAAAATGTTGGCATGTGCCACTGACCATGACCACAATGCGACCAAGGGACTTTAACTTCTACGAATCGTAACACAAGTCAGCCACAGTCAGAGTGCCCAAACACAGTGCACATCTCATATGCATGACCGTGCAGGTATAAACAAGTAAAAAAACCGGTGTCTTAGCACGGGTATTGTGCGCAATGCCTTGACAAAGTTTGCATGTGCCACTGACCATGACCACAACGTTTTCCAAGTGACCTTAACTTCTACGAATCGTAACACAAGTAAGCCACAGTGAGAGTGCCCAATCACATTTCAGCTGTACTAGGCATGACTTTTCAGGTATAAACTAAGTAAAAACCCGATGGCTTGGCACGGCTATTGTGCGTAATGTCTTGAAAAAGTTGGCATGTGCCACTGACCATGACCACAAATGTATCCAAGTGACTTTTACTTATATTGCTCATAACCAAGTCAACCACGGTCAGAGTGTCCAATCACAGTGCAAATGTACTAGGCATGATCTTGCAGGTGCAAACAAGGTAGAATACTGGTGGCTCGGTGTGGCTATTGTTCGCAATACCTTAACAAAGTTGGCATGTGCCACTGACCATGACCACAAAGTTTACCAAGTGACTTTAACTTCTACGAATTGTAACACGAGTCAGCCATAGTCAGAGTGCCCAATCACAGCTCAGATGTACTAGGCATGACCTTGCAGGTATAAACAAGGTAAAAAAATTGGTCGCTTGGCATGGCTATTGTGCGTAATGCTTTGACAAAGTTGGCATCTGCCACTGACCATGACCACAAAGTGTACCAAGTGACTTTAACTTCTACGAATCATAACACAAGTCAGCCACGGTCAGAGTACCCAATCACAGTGTACATCTAATATGCATGACCTTGCAGGTATAAACAGGGTAGAAATCTGGTGTCTTGGTACGGCTATTGTGCGCAATGCCTTGACAAAGTTTGCATGTGCCACTGACCATGACCACAAAGTATACGAAGTGACTTTAACTTCTACGGATCGTAACACGACTCAGCCATAGTCAGAGTACTCAATCACAGTTCATATGTACTAGGCATGACCATGCAGGTATAAACTACGTTAAGAACCGGTGGCTTGGCATGGCTATTGTGCGCAATGCATTGACAAAGTTGGCATGCGCCACTAACCATGACCACAAAGTTTACCATGTGATTTTAACTTCTACGAGTCGTAACACGAGTTAGCCACAGTCAGAGTGCCCAATCACAGTGTACATCTAATACTCATGACCTTGCAGGTATAAACAAGTTAAAAAACTGGTGGCTTGGCACGGATATTGTGCGCAATGCCTTGACAAAGTTGGCATGTGCCACTGACCATGACCACAAAATGTACCAAGTACCTTAAGCGGCTATGAATCATAACACGTTTCAGCCACGGTCAGAGTGTCCAATCACAGTGCAGATATACTGCGCATGACCTTGTATGTATGAATAAGGTAGAATACCGGTGGCTGGGTGTGGATATTGTGCGCAATGCCTTGACAAAGTTGGCATGTGCCACTGAACATGACCACAAATGTATCCAAGTGAATTTTACATATATTGAACATAACACGAGTCAGTCACGGTCAGAGTGTCCAATCACAGTGTAGATGTACTAGGCATTATCTTGGAGGTTCAAACAAGGTAGAATACTGGTGGCTCGGTGTGGCTATTGTACGGAATGCCTTGACAAAGTTGGCATGTGCCACTGACCATGACCACAAAGGTTACCAAGTGACTTTAACTTCTACGAATCGTAACACGAGTCAGCCATGGTCATAGTGCCAATCACAGTGCATATCTAATATTCATAGTCAAACCAAGACACCAGTATTCTACCTTGTTTAAACCTGCAACGTGATGCCCAGTATATGTGCACTGTGATTGGACACTCTGACTGTAGCTGACTGGTGTTATGATTCATAGCCGTTTAAGGTACTTGGTAAACTTTTTGGTCATGGTCAGTGGCACATACCAACGGTGTCAAGGCATTGCGCACAATAGCCATGCAAAGACACCGGTTTTTTTCCCGTTTTATACCTGCAAGGTCATGGGTATTAGATATGCACTGTGACTGGGTACTCTGACTGTGGCTGACTCGTGTAACAATTTGTAAACGTTAAAGTCACTTGGTAAACTTTGTGGTCATGGTCAGTGGCACATGCCAACTTAGTCAAGGCATTACGCACAATAGCCTCACCGAGCCACCAGTATTCTACCTTGTTTACACCTGCAAGATCATGCCTAGAAAATCTGCACTGTTGTTGGACACTATGACCATGGCTGACTTGTGTTATGATCAATAGAAGTAAACGTCACTTGGATACATTTGTGGTCATGGTAAATGGCACATGCCAACTTTGTTAAGGCAGTAGCCGTGCCAAGCCACCGGTTTTTTACCTTGCATATACCTACAAGGTCATGCATATAACCTGTGCACTGTGATTTGGCACTCTGACCGAGGCTGACTCGTGTTACAATTCGTGGAAGTTGATGTTGCTTGGTAAGCTTTGTGGTCATGGTCAGTTGCACATGCCAACTTTGTCAAGGCATTGCGCACAATAGCCACACCGAGCCAACAGTATTCTACCTTGTTTATACCTGCAAGGTCATGCCTAGTACATCTGCACTGTGGTTGGACACTCAGACCATGGCTGACTCGTGTTATGATCAATAGAAGTAAAAGTCACTTGGATACATTTGTGGTCATGGTCAGTGGCACATGCCAACTTTGTCAAGCCGTTGCCCATAATAGCCACATCGAGCCACCAGTATTCTACCTTGTGTATACCAGCAAGGTCATGCCCAGTACATCTGCACTGTGATTGGACACTCTGACCGTGGCTGACTCGGGTTATGATGCATAGCTGTTTAAGGTACTTGGTTGACTTTCTGGTCATGGTCAGTGGCACATGCCAACTTTGTCAAGGCATTGCGCACAATAGCCGTGCCAAGGCACCGGTTTTTTACCCTGTTTATACCTGCAATGTCATGCATATTAGATGTGCACTGTGATTGGGTACCCTGACTGTGGCTGACTTGTGTTACGATTCGTAGAAGTTAAATTCACTTGGTAAACTTTGTGGTCATGGTCAGTGGCACATGCCAACTTTGTCAGGGCATTGCGCACAATAGCCATACCGAGCCACCGGTATTCTACCTTGTTTGTACCTGCAAGATCATGCCTAGTACATCTGCACTGTGATTGGAAACTCTGACCGTGGCTGACTCGTGTTGTGATCAATAGAAGTAAAAGTCACTTGGATACATTTGTGGTCATAGTCAGTGGCACATGCCAACTTTGTTAAGGTATTGCACACAATAGCCACACCGAGCTACCAGTATTCTACCTTGTTTATACTTGAAGGTCATGCATAGTATATTTGCGCTGTGATTGGATACTCTGACCGTGGCTTACTCGTGTTATGATCAACAGAGTTAAAGGTCACTAGGCTATTTGTGGTCATGGTCAGTGGCACATGCCAACTTTGCCAAGGCATTGCACACAATAGCCACGCCGAGCCACCAGTATTCTACCTTCTTTATACTTGTAAGGTCATGCCCAGTATATCTGTACTCTGATTGGACACTTTGCCTGTGGCTGACTCGTGTTATAGTTCATCGCCGTTTAAGGTACTTGGTAAACTTTGTGGTCATGGTCAGTGGCATGTGCCAACTTTGTCAAGACATTGCGCACAATAGCCATGCCAAGCCACCGGGTTTTTACCTTGTTTATACCTGCAAGGTCATGCATATTAGAGGTGCATTGTGATTGGGTACTCTGACCGTGGCTGACTCGTGTTACGATTCGTAGAAGTTAAAGTCACTTGGTAAACTTTGTGGTCATCGTCAGTGGCACATGCTAACTTTGTCAAGGTATTGCGCACTATAGCCACACCGAGCCATTAGTATTCTACCTTGTTTATACCTTCAAGGTCATGCCCAGTATATCTAAACTGTGATTGGACACTCTGACCGTGGCTGACTCGTGTTATGATGCATGGCTGTTTAAGGTACTTTGTAAACTTTGTGGTCATGGTCAGTGGCACATGCCAACTTTGTCAAGGTATTGCGCACAAGAGCCGTGCCAAGCCACCGGTTTGTTACCTAGTTAAAAACTTACAAGGACATGCATGTTAGACGTGCACTGTGATTATGCACTCTGACCGTGGCTGACTCGTGTTACTATTCGTAGAAGTGAAAGTCACCTGAAAACTTTGTGTTCATGGTCAGTGGCACATGCCAACGTTTTCAAGGTATTGCACGCAATAGCCACAGCGAGCCACCAGTATTCTACCTTGTTTGCACTTGCAAGATCATGCCTAGTACATCTGCACTGTAATTAGACACTCTGACCGTGGCTGACTCGTGTTCTGATCAATAGACGTAAAAGTCATTTGGATACATTTGTGGTCAAGGTCAGTGGCACATGCCAACTTTGTCAAGGCATTGTGCACAATAGCCACACCGAGCCACCAGTATTCTGCCTTGTTTACACCTGCAAGGTCATGCCCAGTATATCTGCACTGTGACTAGGCACTCTGATCGTGGCTGACTCGTGTTATGATTCATAGCTGTTTAAGGTACTTGGTAAACTTTGTGGTCATGGTCAGTGGCATATGCCAACTTTGTCAAGGCATTGCGCACAATAGCCACACTGAGCCACCATTATTCTATCTTGTTTGTACCTACAAGATCATGCCTAGTACATCTACACTGGGATTTGACAATCTGACTGTGGCCGACTCGTGTTATGATCAATAGAAGTAAAAGTCACTTGGATACATTTGTGGTCATGGTCAGTAGCACATGCCAACATTGTGAAGGCATTGCGCACAATAGCCACACCGCGCCACAAGTATTTTACCTTGTTTTTACCTGCAGGATCATGCCCATTACATCTGCACTGTGATCAGACACTTTTAGCGTGGCTGACTCGTCTTATGATTCATAGCCGTTTAAGGTACTTGGTAAACGTTGTGGTCATGGTCAGTGGCACATGCCAACTTCGTCAGGACATTGCGCAGAATAGCCACACTGAGCCACCAGTATTCTACCTTGTTTACACCAGCAAGATCATGCCTAGTACATATACTCTCTGATTGGACACTCTGACCGTGGCTGACTCGTGTTATGATCAACGGAAGTAAAAGTCACTTGGATACATTTGTGGCCATGGTCAAAGACACATGCCAACTTTGTCAAGGCATTGCATACAATAGCCACACCGAGACACCAGTATTCTACCTTATTTATACCTGTAATGTCATGCCTAGTGTATGTACTTTGATTGGACATTCTGACTGTGGCTGACTCGTGTTATGATCAATAGCCGTTTAAGGTACTTGGTAAACTTTGCGGTCATGGTCAGCGGCACATGCCAACTTTGTCAAGGCATTGCGCACAATAGCCGGGCCAAGCCACCGGTTTTTTACTTGTTTATACCTGCACAATCATGCCTAGTACATCTACACTGTAGGTGGGCACTCTGACCGTTGCTGACTCGTGTAAGGATTCGTAGAAGTTAAAGTCACTTGGTAAACTTTGTGGTCAAGGCATTGCGCGCAATAGCCATACCGAGTCACCAGTATTCTACGTTGTTTGCACCTGCAAGATCATGCCTAGTACATCTGCAATGTGATTGGATACTCAGATCGTGGCCGACTCGTGTTATGATCAATAGAAGTAAAGTCACTTGGATACATTTGTGGTTATGGTCAGTGGCACATGCCTACTTTGTCAAGGCATTGCGCATAATAGCCACACCAAGCCACCACCATTCAACCTTGTTTGCACCTGCAACATCATGCCTAGTACATCTGCACTATGGTTGGACACTCTGACCGTGGCTGACTCGTGTTATGATGAATAGAAGTAAAAGTCACTTTGATACGTTTGTGGTCATGTTCAGTGGCACATCCCAACTTTGTCAAGGCATTGCGCACAATAGCCACACCGAGCCACCAGTATTCTACCTTGTTTATACTTGCAAGATAATGACTAGTACATCTGCACTCTGATTGGACACTCTAACCGTGGCTGACTCGTGTTTTGATCAATAGAAGTAAAAGTCACTTGAATACATTTGTGGTCATGGTCAAAGGCACATGCCATCTTTGTGGAGGCATTGTGCACAATACCCACACCGAGCCAACAGTATTTTGTCTTGATTGCACCTGCAAGATCATGCATAGTACATCTGCACTGTGATTGGACACTCTCATTGTGGCTGACTTGTGTTATGATGAATAGAAGTAAAAGTCATTTGGATACATTTGTGGTCATGGTCTGTGGCACATGCCAACTTTGTCAAGGCATTGCGCACAATTGTCACACCGAGCCACCGGTATTATACCTTGTTTTAACCTGCGAGATCATGCCAAGTACATCTGCACTGTGATTGGACACTCTGACTGTGGCTTAGTCGTGTTATGATCAATAGAAGTAAAAGTCACTTGGATACATTTGTGGTCATGGTCAGTGACACATGCCAGCTTGATCAAGGCATTGCACACAATAGCCACACCGAGCCACCAGTCTACCATATTTTATACCTGTAAGGTCATGCCTAGTATATCTGCACTATGATTGGACACTCTGACTGTGGCTGACTCGTGTTATGATCAATAGCCGTTTAAGGTACTTGGTAAACTTTGTGGTCATGGGCAGCGGCACATGCCAACTTTGTCAAGGCATTGCACACAATAGCTTGGCCAAGCCACCGGTATCTTACTTGTTTATACCTGCAAATTAATGCCTAGTAAATCTGCACTGTAGTTGGGCACACTGACCGTGGCTGACTCGTGTAAGGATTCGTAGAATTTAAAGTCACGTGGTAAACTTTGTGGTCATGGTCAGTGGCACATGCCACCTTCGTCCGGGCATTGCGCACAATAGCCACACCGAGCCACCAGTATTCTACCTTGTTTGCACATGCAAGATCATGCCTAGTACATCTGCACTGTCATTGGACACTCTGACCGTGGCTAACTCGTGTTATGATTCATAGCCGTTTAAGGTACTTGGTGGGCTAACTTTGTGGGCATCGTTAGTGGCACATGCTCACTTTGTCAAGGCATGGCGCATAATAGCCAAACCAAGCCACTCGTATTCTACCTTTTCTGTACTTGTAAGACCATGCCTGGTACACGTGCACCGTGATTGGATACTCTGACTGTGGCTGACTCGTGTTATGATCAAAAGAAGTAACATTCACTTGGATACATTCGTGATCATGGTCAGTGGCACATGCCAACTTTGTCAAGGCATTGCGCACAATAGCCACACCGAGCCACCAGTATTCTACCTTGTTTATACTTGCAAGATCATGACTAGTACATCTGCGCTCTGATTGGACACTCTAACCGTGGCTGACTCCTGTTATGATCAGTAGAAGTAAAAGTCACTTGGATACATTTGTGGTCATGGTCAGTGGCACATGCCAACTTTGTGAAGGCATTCTGCACAATGCCCACACCGAGCCACCAGTATTCTACCTTCTTTGCACCTGCAGGATCATGCATAGTACATCTGCACTGTGATTGGACACTCTGATCGTGGCTGACTCGTGTTATGATCAATAGAAGTAAAAGTCATTTGGATACATTTGTGGGCATGGTCAGTGGCACTTGCCAACTTTGTCAATGCATTGCGCACATTAGCCACACTGACCCACCAGTATTCTACCTTGTTTGAACGTGCGAGATCATGCCAAGTACATCTGCACTGTGATTGGACACTCTGACTGTGGCTTAGTCGTGTTATGATCAATAGAAGTAAAAGTCACTTGGATACATTTGTGGTCATGGTCAGTGGCACATGCCAACTTTGTCAAGGCATTGCGCACAATAGCCACACCGAGCCACCAGTATTCTACCTTGTTTGCACCTGCAAGATCATGCCTAGTACATCTGCACTGTGATTGGACACTCTGACTGTGGCTTAGTCGTGTTATGATCAATAGAAGTAAAAGTCACTTGGATACATTTGTGGTCATGGTCAGTGGCACATGCCAACTTGATCAAGGCATCGCACACAATAGACAGACCGAGCCACCACTATTCTACCATAATTCATACATGTAAGGTCATGTCTAGTATATCTGCACTGTGGTTGGACACTCTGACTGTGGCTTACTCGTGTTATGATCAATAGCCGTTTAAGGTACTTGGTAAACTTTGTGTTCATGGGCAGCGGCACATGCCATTTTTGTCAAGGCATTGCGCACAATAGCTTGGCCAAGCCACCTGTTTTTTACTTGTTTATACCTGCAATACCATGCCTAGTACATCTGCACTGTTGTTGGGCACTCTGACCGTGGCTGACTCGTGTAACGAATCGTAGAATTTAAAGTCAAGTGGTAAACTTTGTGGTCATGGTCAGTGGCACAAGCCACCTTTGTCAGGGCATTGCGCACAATAGCCACACCGAGCCACCAGTATTCTACCTTGTTTGCACCTGCAAGATCATGCCTAGTACATCTGCACTGTGATTGGACACTCAGACCGTGGCTGACTCGTGTTATGATCAATTGAAGTAAAAGTCACTTGGATACATTTGCGGTAATGGTCAGTGGCGCATGCCAACTTTGTCAAGGTATTGCACACAATAGCCACACTGAGCCACCTGTATTCTATCTTGTTTATACCTGTAAGGTCATGCCCTCTTTATGTGCACTGTGATTGGACACTCTGACCGTGGCTGACTCGTGTTATGATTCATAGCCGTTCAAGGTATTAGTAAATTTTTGTGGTCATGGTCAGTGGCACATGCCAACTTTGTCAAGGCATTGCACACAATAGCCGTGCCAAGCCACCGGTTTTTTACCTTTTTTATATCCGCAAGGTAATGCAAATTATATGTGCACTGTCATTGTGCTCTCTGACCGTGGCTGAGTTGTGTTACATTTCCTAGAAGCTAAAGTCACTTGGTAATTTTGTGTTCATTGTCAGTGGCACATGCCAACTTTGTCACGGCATTGCGCACAACAGCCACACAGAGCCACCAGTACTCTACATTGTTCGCACCTGCAAGATCATCCCTAGTACATATTCACTGTGATTGGACACTCTGACCGTGGCTGACGCGTGTTACGATTCGTAGAAGTTAAAGTCACTTGGTAAACTTTGTGGTCATGGTCAGTGGCACATGCCAACTTTGTCAAGGCATTGCGCACAATACCCGGACCAAGCCACCGGTATTTTACCTTGATTGCACCTGCAAGATCATGCCTAATACATCTGCACTTTGATTGGACACTCTGACCGTGGCTGACTTGTGTTATGATCAATAGACGTAAAAGTCACCTGGATACATTTGTGGTCATGGTCAGTGGCACATGCAAACTTTGTCAATGCATTGCGCACAATAGCCCCACCGAGCCACCAGTATTCTACCTTGTTTATACCTGCAAGGTCATGCCTAGTATATCTGTACTGTGATTGGAAACTCTGACCGTGGCTGACTCATGTTATGATTCATAGCCTTTTGATGTACTGGGTAAACTTTGTGGTCATGGTCAGTGGCATATGCCAACTTTGTCAAGGCATTGCGCACAATAGCCACACCGAGCCACCAGTATTCTACCTTGTTT
>SZWC01000207.1:204497-227356 GCA_023375785.1 Penium margaritaceum
TGTGGTCATGGTCAGTGGCACATGCCAACTTTGTCAAGGCATTGCGCACAATAGCCACACCGAGCAACCAGTACTCTACCTTGTTTGCACCTGCAAGATCATGCCTAGTACATCTTCACTGTGATTGGACACTCTGACCGTGGCTGACTCGTGTTACGATTCGTAGAAGTTAAAGTCACATGGTAAACGTTGTGGTCATGGTCAGTGGCACATGCGAACTTTGTAAAGGCATTGCGCACAATAGCCAGACCAAGCCACTGGTATTTTACCTTGATTGCACCAGCAAGATCATGCCTAATACATCTGCACTTTGATTGGACACTCTGACTGTGGCTGACTTAAGTTACGATAAATAGACATAAAAGTCACCTGGATACATTTGTGGACATGGTCAGTGCCACTGACCATGACCACATGTTTGAACCTGTAAGATCATGCCTAGTACATCTGCACTGTGATTGGACACCCTGACCGTGGCTGACTCGTGTTATGATCAATGGAAGTGAAAGGCACCTGGATACATTTGTGGTCATGGTCAGTGGCACATGCCAACTTTGTCAAGGCATTGCGCACAATAGCCACAGCAAGCCACCAGTATTCTACCTTGTTTATACCTGTAAGGTCACATCCAGTTTATCTGTACTATGATTGGACACTCTGACCGTGGCTGACTCGTGTTATGATGCGTAGCTGTTTAAGGTACTTGGTAAACTTTGTCGTCATGGTCAGTGGCATATGCCAACTTTGTCAAGGCATTGCGCACAATAGCCGTGCCACGACACCAGTTTTTACCCTGTTTATACCTGCAAGGTCATGCATATTAGATGTGCACTATGATTGGGCACTCTGACCGTGGCTGACTTGTGTTATGATTGGTAGAACTTAAGGTCACTTGGTAAACGCTGTGGTCGTGGTCAGTTGCACATGCCAACTTTGTCAAGGCATTGCGCACAATAGCCACACCGAGCCACCAGTATTTTACCTTGTTTGAACTTGCAAGATCATGCCTAGTACGTCTACACTGTGATTGGACACTATGGCCGTGGCTGACTTGTGTGATGATCAATAGAAGTAAAAGTCACTTGGATACATTTTTTGTCATGGTCAGTGGCACATGCCAACTTTGTCAAGGCATTGTGCACAATAGCAGAACCGAGTTTCCACTATTCTACCTTGGTTACACCTGCAACGTCATGCCCATTATATCTACACTGTGACTGGACACTCTGACTGTGGCTGACTCGTGTTATGAGTCATAGCCGTTTAAGGTACTTGGTAAACTTTGTGGTCATGGTCAGTGGCACATGCCACGTTTGTCAATGCATTGCGCAGAATAGCCGTGCAACGACACCAGTTTTTACCCTGTTTATACCTGCAAGGTCATGCATATTAGATGTGCACTGTGATTGGGCACTCAGACCGTGGCTGACTCGTGTTACGGTTTGTAGAACTAAAAGTCATTTGGATACATTTGTGGTCATGGTCAGTGTCACATGCCAACTTTGTCAAGGCGTTGCGCACAATAGCCACACGGAATCACCAGTATTCCACCGTGTTTTCACCTGCAAGATCATGCCTAGTATATCTGCACTGTGATTGGACACTCTGGCCATGGCTAACTCGTGTTATGATCAATAGAAGTACAAGTAACTTGGAAACATTTGTGGTCATGGTCAGTGGCACATGCCAACTTTGTCAAGGCATTGCGCACAATAGCCACACTGAGCCACCAGTGTTCTACCGTGTTTATACTTGCAAGGTCATGCCAAGTATATCTGCACTCTGACTGAACACTCTGACCATGGCTAACTCGTGTTATGATTCATAGCCGTTTAAGGTACTTGGTAAACTTTGTGGTCATGGTCAGTGGCACATGCCAGCTTTGTCAAGGCATTGCGCACAATAGCCACACAGAGCCACTAGAATTATACCTTGTTTATACCTGCATGGTCATTACGAGTATATCTGCACTGTGATTGGACACTCTAACCGTGGCTGACTTGTGTTATGATGAATAGAAGTAAAAGTCACTTGGATACATTTATGGTCATGGTCAGTGGCACATGCCATCTTTTCCAGGGCATTGCGCATAATAGCCACGCCCAGCCACCATTATTCTACCTTTTTTCTACCTGCAAGGTCATGCCCAGTACATCTGCACTGTGATTGGACACTCTGACCTTTGCTAACTCGTGTTATGATCAATAGAAGTAAAGGTCACTTGGATACATTTGTGGTCATGGTCAGTGGGACATGCCAACTTAGTCAAGGCATTGCACACAATAGCCACACCGAGCCACCAGTATTATACCTTGTTTATACCTGCAAGGTCATGCCCAGTATATCTGCACTCTGAGTGGACACTCTGACCGTGGCTGATTCGTGTTATGATTCGTAGCCGTTTAAGGTACTTGGTAAACTTTGTGGTCATGGTCACTGGCACATGCCAACTTTGTCAAAGCATTGCCCACAATAGCCACATCAAGCCACCAGTATTCTACCTTGTTTATACCTGCAAGGTCATGCCTAGTATATCTGCACTGTGATTGGACACTCTGACCGTGGCTGACTCGTGTTATGATCAATAGAAGTAAAAGTCATTTGGATACATTTATGGTCATGGTCACTGGCACATGCCATCGTTTTCAAGGCAGTGCGCACAATAGCCATGCCGAGCCATCAGTATTCTACCTTGTTTATACCTGTAAGGTCATGCCCAGTATATATGCACTGTGATTGGACACACTGAACGTGGCTGACTCGTGTTGTGATTCATAGCCGTTTAAGGTACTTGGTAAATTTGGTGGTCATGGTCAGTGGCACATGCCAACTTTGTCAAGGCATTGCGTACAATTGCTGGGCCAAGTCATCGGCTTTTTACTTTAATAGATGTGCGCTGTGATTGGGCATTCTGAATCTTGCTGACTCGTGTTTCGATTCGTAGATGTTAAAGGAACTTGGTAAACTTTGTGGTCATGGTCAGTGGCACATGCCAACTTTGTCAAAGCATTGCGCACAATAGCCACACCGAGCCACCAGTATTCTACCTTGTTTATACCTGTAAGGTCATGCCCAGGATATCTGCACTGTGATTGGACACTCTGACCGTGGCTGTCCCGTGTTATGGTTCATAGCCTTTTAATGTACTTGGTAAACTTATTGGTCATGGTTAGTGGCACTTGCCATATTTGTCAAGGCATTGCGCACAATAGCCTTTCCAAGCCACTGGTTTCTTACCTTGTTCATACCTGCAAGGTCATGCATATTACATGTGCGCTGTGACTGGGCACTCTGACCGTGGCTGACTTGTGTTACGATTCGTAGAAGTTAAAGTCGCTTGGTAAACTTTGTGGTCATGGTCAGTGGCACATGCCAACTTTGTCGAAGCATTGTGCACAATAGCCACGCCGAGCCACCGGTATTCTTCCTTGTTTGAACTTGCAAGATCATGCCTGGTTCATGTGCACTGTGATTGGACACCCTGGCTGCGGCTGGCTCGTAATATGATCAATGGAAGTAAAAGTCACTTGGATACATTTGTGGTCATGGTCAGTGGCACATGCCAACTTCGTCAAGGCATTGCGCACAATAGCCACACCAAGCCACCAGTATTCTACCTTTTTTATACCTGTAAGGTCACGTCTAGTTTATCTGCACTGTGATTGGACACCCTGACCGTGGCTGACTCGTGTTATGATTCGTAGCTGTTTAAGGTACTTGGGAAACTCTGTGGTCATGGTCAGTGGCACATGCCAACTTTGTCAACGCATTGCGCACAATAGCCGTGCCAAGCCCAGGGTTTGATACCCTGTTTATACCTGCAAGGTCATGTATATTAGATGTGCACTGTGATGGGGTACTCTGACCGTGGCTGACTCGTGTTACAATTCGCAGAAGTTTATGTCACTTGGTAAATGTTGTGGTCATGGTCAGTGGCACATGCCAACTTTGTCAAGGCATTGCGCACAATAGTTACACAGAGCCACCAGACTTCTACCTTGTTTATACCTGCAAGGTCATGCCCAGTGTATGTACACTTTGATTGGACACTCTGACCGTGGCTGACTCGTGTTGTGATCAATAGAAGTAAAAGTCACTTGGATACATTTATGGTCATGGTCAGTGGCACATGCCATCTTTTTCAAAGAATTGCGCACAATATTGACACTGAGCCACCAGTATGCTACCTTGTTTATACTTGTAAGGTCCTGCCCAGTATATATGCACTGTGATTGGACAATCTGACCGTGGCTGACTCGTGTTATGACTCATAGCCGTTTCAGGTACTTGGTAAACTTGGTGGTCATGGTCAATGGCACATGCCAACATTGTCAAGACGTTGCGCACAATAGCTGTGCCAAGCAATCGGTTCTTTACCTTATTTATATCTGCAAGGTCATGCATAATAGATGTGCGCTGTGATTGGGCACTCTGACCGTGGCTGACTCATGCTACGATTCGTAGACGTTTCAGGTACTTGGTAAACTTTGTGGTCATGGTCAGTGGCACATGCCAAGTTTGTCAAGGCATTGCGCACAACAGCCACACCGAGCCACCAGTATTCTACCTTGTTTATACATGTAAAGTCATGCCCAGTATATCTGCTATGTGATTGGATAATCTGACTGTGGCTGACTCGTGTTATGATTCATAGCCTTTTAATGTACTTGGTAAACTTATTGGTCATGGTCAGTGGCACTTGCCAACTTTGTCAAGGCATTGCGCACAATAGCCTTTCCAAGCCACCGGTTTTTTACCTTGTTAATACCTGCAAGGTCATGCATATTAGATGTGCACTGTGATTGGGCACTCTGACCGTGGCTGACTTGTGTTACCATTCGTAGAAGTTGAAGTCACTTGGGAAACTTTAAGGACATAGACAGTGGCACCTGCCAACTTTGTCAAAGCATTGCGCACAAAAGCCATACCGAGCCAGCGGTATTCTACCTTGTTTGAACCTGTAAGATCATGCATAGTACATCTGCACTGTGATTGGACACCCTGACCGTGGCTGACTTGTGTTATGATAAATGGAAGTGAAAGGCACTTGGATACATTTGTGGTCATGGTCAGTGGCACATGCCAACTTTGTCAAGGCATTGCGCACAATAGCCACACCAAGCCACCAGTATTCTACCTTGTTTATACCTGTAAGGTCACATCCAGTTTATCTGCATTGTGATTGGACACTCTGACCGTGGCTGACTTGTGTTATGATAAATGGAAGTGAAAGGCACTTGGATACATTTGTGGTCATGGTCAGTGGCACATGCCAACTTTGTCAAGGCATTGCGCACAATAGCCACACCAAGCCACCAGTATTCTACCTTGTTTATACCTGTAAGGTCACATCCAGTTTATCTGCATTGTGATTGGACACTCTGACCGTGGCTGATTTGTGTTATGATGCGTAGCTGTTTAAGGTACTTGGTAAACTTTGTCGTCATGGTCAGTGGCACATGCCAACTTTGTCAAGGCATTGCGCACAATAGCCGTGCCACGACACCAGTTTTTACCCTGTTCGTAGAAGGTTAAGTCAGTTGGTAAACTTTGTGTTCATGGTCAGTGGCACATGCCAACGTTGCCAAGGCATTGCGCACAATAGCCACGCAGAGCCACCAGAATTGCACCTTGTTTATACTTGCAATGTCATGCCTAGTATATCTGCACTGTGATTGGACACTCTGACTGTGGCAGACTCGTGTTATGATCAATAGAAGTACAATTCACTTGGATACATTTATGGTCATGGTCAGTTGGACATGCCATCGTTTTTGAGGCATTGCGCAAAATAGCTACACCGAGCCACCAGTATGCTACCTTGTTTATACCTCTAAGGTCATGCCCAGCATGTCTGCACTGTGATTGGACACTCTGATCATGGCTGAATCGTGTTATGATTCATATCCGTTTAAGGTACTTGGTAAACTTGGTGGTCATGGTCAATGGCACATGCCAACTTTGTCAATGCATCGCGCACAATAGCTGCGCCAAGCCATCGGGTTTTTACCTTATTTATACATCCAAGGTCATGCATAAAAGATGTGCGTTGTGATTGGGCACTCTGACCATGGCTGACTCATGTTACGATTCGTAGAAGTTTCAGGTACTTGGTAAACTTTGTGGTCATTTTCAGTGGCACATGCCAACTTTGTCAAGGCATTTCGGCGTGGACGCAGGTCGTTGCAGAACGGGCGATGCAACCAGGCGGATCCTTGTGCCGAGCTGATGCTGAATCGAAGCAGAAGAAGGCGGAGGCAATGGATGACCGAGTGGGCGCAGGGGCGGAACCATGTGCACAGATGATGCAAGCGGATGATGAAGAATGATGAGAAGGCGGTGCGGCTGATGCTGAGGGCGGCTTGAGGAAGGCAGATAAAGTTGAGTTGGAGTAGGAAGCTGGAGTGATAATACGGTCAGTAGATGAAGATTAATATGACAATGACGCGAGGGAGGCTCGATGAAGATGAGGAGGAAGTAGGAGAGGCGCAGGATGGAGGACACGGGAGGCAGAGGATGGCGGCTCGTCACATGTGGATGAGTCCGAGGAAGGAGGCTGGAGCGAAATGGGAAGGCGGATGTTACGGCAGGCAGTGGTTAGCGAGGAAGAAGAAGGCGGCACACGACAACCAAACCTCTGCTTCCAGGAGAGTGACGGCTAGTTCCCTAGTTGGCCCGAGACCGACGGGTTGGAAGACTGGTGGTGTCCGATGTCCCGACAGCAAGAGGAGTGTGGCTGCAGCAGAAGAGGGCGTACGACAGGCAGAGACCCTAGTCCGTTGATGTCAGGAGAGTGACCACTTGTTCCCCAGTTGGCTCGTAATGGGAGCAGGAAGACCGGTGGTGTCTGATATCCTGACGGCGGCAGTTCCGCTGGTGCTGCTGACGACGCGAGAAGGCGGTGCGAGGATGCGGCGTGACACAACGGATGCAAGGAGACTAATGTCGATGGAGCAGACAGAGCATATGAGGTTGAGGAGAGGAGAGGAGAAGGGCGGAGGCAATTGTGGTGACTAAGGTGACGAGAGGTAGCAGATGGCAGGCGGCAGGAAGCTTCTTGGAAGTTGACAGTGGGCGGCGGCTCGGGAGCTGCTTGCGGCTCTTATGCCCGGCAAGTCATCAATTGTTGGCCACGGGCGCGGAATGGGCACAGGGCTTCCTTCGGATGACGAGGCGGTGCTTCAACGCGAGGAGCACTTCAAGCGGTGCTGCTGATGTCAGCTGCTGATGAAGCGGATAGACGCAATGTGCCGGTGGCAGAGCAGGGCAGACCCGAGAGAGGACGCAATGGTGGCGGTAGAGTGAGGACTCGGTCATGGGGTACCAGGTGATGTCGCCTGATGCTCTGCTACCATGTCAGAAGAATGCAGTGAGCAAAGACGGCAGGAGCAGAAGCGAACAGAAGCAATGGGGCAGACAGGAGCAGAGCGGCGCATGCAAGCCCAAGGAGTTAGTCGTAGGGCCCCGAGAGGACACGAGGCACTGGAGTTTTAGGGTAGACAGAGTGTAGAGGAAAGAACGTGAGAGCAAAGCAAGAGAGGTGACTGAAGCGAAAGGTTGATGGTGGCGAAGCGAAGAGCGGTGGGTAGACAGTGGTGGGCAAAGGCAATCGAGGTGAGCGGCGAGCAAGGTGAGGACACGGCGGCGAAGCCGCGAAACCAAGAGGGAACAGGATGAGTAGAACTGTTCTGGTTAAGTTGCGAGGGAATGAACGTTCTCGATATATACAACAGATTAGGGCTAAAACGGCTTCTTTCCGCTAGCCAGATGTGGGTGACTGGTTTATCACTTTATTAGAGGATCACTTTACTTGTCGGTTTAAATGGTCGGGAGAACGAGGAGCCATTGAGTCAAGGTGGTTCCGTTGAGAGTTGAACCTTCTCGAGACTCGGATTTACCAAGAGGTGGGAGGAGTGAGTCTGGTTCTTGCTGTATTTCTAACAGCTTCAACCTCCTGCGGCACCTCCATGTATACATCCTTGTCCAGATCGCCATTGAGGAATGCGGTTTTCACGTCCATTTGGTGGACTTCGTAGTCGCGCGCTGCCGCCACGGAGAGGATGGAGCGGATGGAGGCGAACTTTGCCACTGGTGCGAAGGTTTTGTCGTAGTGTTCACCCTTCCGCTGGGCGTACCCCTTTGCCACCAGCCGCGTCTTGTACCGCTCCACATTCCCCTACTTGGTGAGCTTCTTCTCGAAGATCCACTTGGAGCCGATGATTTTCTCGCCCTCCGGCCTGTCGACCAGCTCCCAAGTCCCATTCTCCTCGTGGGAGGCAAGCTCGGGATTTATAGCTCCCTCCCACTCAGCCCCATCCTTCTGCTGCAATGCATCCTTGACGGTCTCGGGCTCCTCTTGCACAAAGAATGCTCGAGCGAGCCCGGTCCAGATACCATCCGAGGCATCGTATATTTTTGCCGTCCTCCTTGCGCGTCCGCTTCTCCAGGGCTACTGTTGTTAAGGCTGTTGCTGCTGCTGCCGCTGTTGCTGTTGCTGCTGTTGCTGCCCTCTCGCGGTGCCACTCGCACCGCTGGCCTGCTCCCCCTCTCTCGGAGACCTTGGAGACGCGGGCTCACTCCCCGCCTCCTCGTTCAGCTCCACCGCTGTCGGCACTTTGGACTCATTGTCCGACTCGAATGAACGCACATCAGCCGCCCCCCATCCCCCGGGTGGTTCTCGCCGGTTGGAGCCGATTGAACATCACCCTCTTTTGTGTCCTCCAGTGTCTCCCCCTCAAGGAGTGGCAGCCACTCCCCATGCTTGGAGAGATCCGCGTCCTTGTCCGTCCAACGGCTGGCCTTGTCAAACGTGACGTCGTGACTCTTCAAGATCTGCTGCCTCCGCGGGTCAAAGAGCCAGTACGCCTGGCTCTCGCTGTCGTACCCGACGAAGATGCACCGGCGAGTCCGCGGATCCAGCTTGCCCCGCCCCTCCCATGCCTGCACAACAGCATGTGCAACACAGCTAAATGTGCGGAGGTGAGCCACGGCTGGCTTCCTCCCGCTCCACACCTCTTGTGGCGTCTTCCACACCTTGGACTCGGCGTCTTTTAGCGGCTTTGTAGGCATCAGGTTCATGATGTACGCCACAGTCCATGCCGCCTCGCCCCAATACCGTTGCGCAAGGCCGGCATCACTCAACATGGACCGGGTCATGTTGAGGATGGTGCGGTTTGCCCTCTCGAAGACGCCGTTCTGCTGCGGAGAATGTGGCGTAGTTTTCTGCCACGCGATCCCCTTGCTCTTCATCCATGCCGAGCAGTCCTCGTACTCGCCGCCGTTGTCACTCCGAAACGCCTTCATCTTCAACTCCGTTTGGCACTCCACAGCCGCCACGAACTCCTGCATGCACGACAAGACATCGCTCTTCCTCTTGATGATGTAGAGGTAGAGCTTGCGGCTGTGGTTGTCGATGAAGGTGACGAAGTAGCGCGTCCCACCAATGGAGGGCTCGAAAGGTCCACACGCATCTGGACGCCTCCGGATGCAGCCAAGGACGCGTGCATCGGCAAAGATGCACGTGGCGGCCTGATCCGGAGTCAATCACTGTGACGTCCGGATCCGTCAAGTCGGTAGACTCCTTGGCCATCATGGCTTGGATGTCCTTCTTCCCGCCCTTCCCGGGCAGGTCCGACTTCTTGTTGGGGCAGTCGCGTGCATAGTGGCCCTGTTTGCCGATGCACGCGTCCCCTTTCCTGTAAACGAAAAGGGGACGCGTTTGAGGCATGACAGGTACCGTTGGTGCTGTGTGTGATGGTTGGGTCTGCCGTGCCTGCGGAGGTCGTGGTGAGCGGACGCCGGCTGCGGGAGGAAGCGCGCCGCGCGTTGTTGGAGGCATGACAGGTACCGCATCAACCAATGGCCCGCGGGCCCCGGTAGGGAGGACTCCTGCATGCGCAAACTCAAGGATGGCAGGTGGATTATCCACTGGAGCTGGTGTTGCCCCAGGCGCGGCAGGCAAATCCGGGAAGGAGGGGGGACCGGTGCAACTCTCGGTCTGCCTCGGGACGGTGGATGATCCACCGGCAGCGCTGCCGCCGGGGATGCCGATGGCACTGGAGCATTAGGGGACGAGGGAGGAGAGAGCGGGCGGGGGAGAGGACCAATGACTGGAAGTACGAGTAAAGTCCCGCTTCGGAGAGGAGGAGAGGAGGGTTGAGGGGAAGCAAGAGAGGTCAGTAGCTCATCCATCGGAGGTGACGCAGTCATTGGAAATGTGGTCGCAGCAGCCACGGGCGGCGCGGGTCGAGGGTGCGGCGGACCCGCGATGCTCCCGACCTGAGTGGATGTCAAGGGAGGAAGGGCAGACATCGAGGGCGGGACGGCAGTGGATGGTAGACGGTCAGCTGAGGAAGGCTCCTCACAGTCGCGGGGCGATTCTTTGCCGCTGGTGCTTGAATCAGATGTCGAGGAGGAAGGGCCGAGCCGCTGACGGTGAAGCCAGCGCATGAGCACCCTCAGTGCCATCGCGTCGGGAGGGTCGACAGTTTGTACCGGGAAGATAACTGTGAGGCCCGCATGATCTGCCTCCACACGGCGGTATGAAGCCCGCAGCATGATTCCACGGTGAGCAAAGGGATGCAGGTTTGCAGGAAGAGGACATTGCGGACGATACTTTACCGCCCAGTTGAGAAAGCAACGGAAAGCTCGCGCTCCGCGGTGAAGAGAGAGGTCGAGGGGGTAAAGAAAGCGGAGGAAGTCGTGATGGTGCAGATGAAAAATCCATGCCAGGAATGGAAGGAGGTTGGGCTGGGTTTGTTATGGGTGGGTGGGGGTCATGATCCAGTGTAGGAAACAGCAGAAGGCTGCCGGTCCTGCAGCAGTGGAAACGTCCGGCGGATAGAGGTGCCGCAATTCTTCGAGGAACTCGTCCCACTCATCCTCCAGCATGTGCACGGCACTGGTGATGAACACGCGGGCCACATCACGAATTAATTACTGTTGTGGGTACTACGCGCGCTCATCCATGAGTTGTTTGGCCTTATCAACGAGCGTTCAGATGGTACAGTATTGCTGTGAGACATCCTCACGGAGGCCCATGACCCTCGTCCGTTGCTGCGACATATCCTGTAGTCTCGCACGATCAGCTGCTTACTCCTCCTCACACTCAGTTTGTAGCTGCCGCAGATCTGGCAACTGCGCCTCGAGCTGCTGCAGCCCTGGAATCAAACGAGCCATCTCTGCACGTGTTGTCCGGAGGGTTCTGTTGGAAATATTCTCTAATGTCACAAGATCTCTGCACCACCCGGGTTTGCCAAGAAAATACTAAGGTACCCAGCTCAAACCCTCAGCCAAAATCACCCGCCGACAGTACAAAAACCTACGGCCACCAGTTCAAAACCGAGGAAGAGCTCCGCAAGTCTTCGACGGACCGACAGGCCAACGGCCGTTGCACCGCTAGCCAACGGCAAGCTCCAACGGCCAGGTCGCGACTCGGTACCCACGTCGCGACAACGGCAGGACCCACTCGATGGTTGTCGGCATCCTACCAGAAGGAAGGCCACCACGTTCTTGGCCATCCGCCCGTTGCTGTCTCGTATCGTGGCCCGGGCGTGTAGACCACCTCACAGAGACCTGCCCAACGTATACCAACCCGCACGGTACGTGAGCAGCAGCAGAAGCAATCACAGCGGCAGCCACCGCAGGATACCTGCGCCGCTTACTCACGTTCCGTCCATCCTAAGCTCGGTCGCTATGAGCTAGGATAGGATCTAGGTACTACTTAGGTGTCTAGGTAGAATCCATTCTAGTTACAATACTCATTCCTACTAATCAGTTCATCCCTTCATCGTCCTGCCCGCCTTCGGGCTGTGGCATTCGCCTCTTGCCTTCCTCGCTTCTGCCCGCCTTTGGACTGTGGCATTTGCTTCCTACCTTCGCCGCCACTGCCCGCCATTCTGGCTGAGGTACATAAGCAATATTGCTCACTCGTTTACTTCCACTCACTCGTGTCAGTGCTGAGGCTTGCTCCGCTAGCTTGCCCGTACCACCATCTCACTTTACTCAGCATCGTTCCTTCATTGTGCCCGTACCACTGCGCTGCGGCCTTTTAGCACGCGCCTCGGTGCTAAGACCCCGTTCCACTTCAGTCACATCCAAGCGCCCGTGTCTTCGGCACTGCGCCCACTACTCAGCTTCTATCAGTGCATCCTTTAGTTCATCATCCATTGTATCGCTATATCCTCAGCTGTCTTATCTCTGTGATGTCAGCATGATGTCAGCTTCCACAACTTCGCGGACGTTTCTGCCTCAACCTGATCTTCACGTCTATAGCCTCCAGTTGTCATTGCAGTTTCTTGACATGGTACCAGAGTCCAGGGAAAGAACCTGCACTCACTTCCGCTCTCCTTTGCAACTCTGACGCCTGAAACACCACACCGCGGCACGCCGTCCCTCCAAGCTAACCGAGTCAGTGTTACTCGCTCTACTACATTGTGGATGATGCTGTGTATGGGCACACCATCTGAAGACATTGTAGTAGCAACATCACCTCTTCCAGCCGCCTGACATGCCCTATCAATCAGCCAGCATCAGCATCTCCAACAGCAGCTGCAGCAGTCCAAAATACCCTCTCCCTCACCGCAGACATCACAACCTCACTCTAGTCACCCCATGATCAGCCCTACTCTCAATAAAAGAACGGATAAAATCCCATCCATCCATTCATCAAAATCCTTGGTCAAGCCGACCTACTCCACCGAAGCGCACTCCCGCATCTTCTACAGCATCCAGCAGCAGCCATCATCTCCTCTACCAACTTTGTCAAGGCATTGCACACAATTGCCACACGGAGCCACCAGTATTATACCTTGTTTATACCTGTAAGGTCATGCCCAATACATCTGCACTGTGATTGGACACCCTGACCATCGTTGACTCGTGTTATGATCAATAGAAGTAAACGTCACTTGGTAACACTTGTGGTCATGGTCAGTGGCACATGCCAACTTTGTCATGGCATTACGCACTATAGCCACACCAAGCCACCAGTGTTCTACCTTGTTTGTACGTGCAAGATCATTCCTAGTGCATCTGCACTGTGATTATACGCTCTGACCGTGGCTGACTCGTGTTATGATCAATAGAAGTAAAAGTCACTTGGATACATTTGTGGTCATGGTCAGTGGCACATGCCAACTTTGTCAAGGCATTGCGCGCAATAGCCACACCAAGCCACCAGTATTCTACCTTGTTTGTACCTGCAAGATCATGCGTAGTACATCTGCACTGTGATTGGACACTGTGACCGTGGCTGACTCGTGTTATGATTCATAGCCGTTTAAGGTGCTTGGTAAATTTTGTGGTCATGTTCAGTGGCACATGCCAACTTTGTCAAGGTATTACGCACAATAGCCGTGCCAAGCCACCGGTTTTTTACCTCTTTCATACCTGCAAGGTCATGCATATTACATTTGCGCTGTGATTGGGTACTCTGACCGTGAATGACTCGTGTTACGATGCGTAGAAGTTAAAGTCACTTGGTAAACTCTGGGGTCATGGTCAGTGGCACATGCCAACTTTGTCAAGGCATTCCCCACAATAGCCACATCGAGCCACCAGTATTCTACCTTGTTTACACCAGCAACATCAGGCCTAGTACATCTGCACTGTGATTGGACACTCTGACCGTGGCTGACTCGTGTTATGACCAATAGAAGTAAAAGTCACTGTCAGTGGCACGTGCCAACTCTGTCAGTGAGGACGGCTCGACTCTGGTGGAACGGTCATGACCGACCAGCCGTTGCCGAGGGATGTTTGATATGAGACCTGAACCGGGATCAAGAGCTCGGATTATTCGAGGGGTGAAGAGCACCTTGTCGGAGTCACATTTCTAACAGCCCCCCTGAGTCCGACAAGGGAAGAAGGTCTGAGTGCATACAGGGTCTCAGCGTCCAAGTGTCGTTGTCTGACGGGGGGATGAACCACTCGACGGAGAGAGAGGATGACAACGTTGCAGAGATTGGGATTCCACGCTGCTGCCACAAGAGTGTGCCACATTGCAGTAACAGGAGACACCTCATCAATGATTATGTGGTAAACAGTATGGGTGGTATCTCGTAGGCACCTTTTCATGTCCTGTAGGGTAGTAGTGTATGCCCTTGGAGGACATCCGGGATTGTCATACACTCCTTCCAAAAAGAGGGAGAGCTGACATCCACGGAGAAAGGAGTGTTTTGTCTTGACTTCTATGCCACCATACCAGTCGTGGATGTTTTCTCCCAAGTGATCAATAACAGGAATGTGTGTCCAGTCGAGGGCTTGTACTGCCATGATGGTTGGTTGTTGAGAGTGTGGCAGTTGCTGGTGTCTGTTTTCCAGCAGGATTTGAGCAGGTTCGACCGTTGTCCAGGTGCACTCGATTGATGAGAAGTGCTCGACGCAGGTCATAGCAACGCTGGCGATCCAACTGGGTAGATCTGCGTGCCGAGCTGATGACGGAAAGCGATGGATGGCTGCAAGAGACTGGGCGCAGGGGCGAAACCACGTGCGCGACAGATGTTTTGTTCGGCGTGGGCGCAGGTCGTCGCAGAACACGCGATGCGACCGGGCGGGTCCTTGTGTCGAGCGGAGCGGAAGTAGATGATGACAGAGGAACGATGGATGAAGGAGTGGGCGCAGGGGCGAGACCTCGTGTGCGATTTGCAATAGAGGAGAAGGGTGCGGCAAGGGGAAGGCAGGTGCTAACGCACCGCGAGAAATCTGCTGCCGGCGTGGGTGTAGGCTGTTGCGAAGCGGGCAGCTAGCTCGTGCAGATCCTAGTGCCGTTCACAGATGCTGATGATGGTTGCTAATGATCGAGGCTTGATGATGATGGCTAAGTGGGCGCAGGGGCGAACCGTGTGCGCTGCAGGAAGTTTCGGCGTGGGCGTAGGTCGTCGCGAAAAAGGCACTACGACCGGGCGGATCCTTGTGCCGAGCTGAGAACGATGCAAAGCGGAGGAAGCGATTGATGGATGAGTGGGCGTAGGGACGAGACCACATGCGCTGCGGAAGTTTTCAGCGTGGGTGCAGGTCGTCGCAAAAAGGGGGATGCGACCAGGAGGATCCTGTGCCGAGCTGAAGATAATTTGCAGAAGCGGAGGAATCGATTGATTGGATGAGTGAGCGCAGGGGAGGAACCACGTGCGTGATAAAGGGATGCTGAAGCGGATGATGAACGAGAAGGCGGCGCGGATGATGATGACGATGAGAAGGCAGAGATGAGGCCGGAACGGACGGCTGATGAAGCTGATGAGACTGAAGTGAGGAGGAAGAGGAGGACTGATGTTAGCAGATGAAGTTGGCGTGAGGAAGGAAGAAGAATGATGATGATGCTGAAGAGGAGGAGTGATGGAGGCAGGGAGAGATGCATGGTGAGGAAGGTGCGACGCGTTGTAGCAGGGAGATGGAGAGACATAGCTGCTTCTTCTGCTTTCAGGAGAGTGACGGCTTGTTCCCCAGTTGGCTTGGAAATGGGAGCAGGAAGACTGGTGGTGTCCGATGTCCTGTCAGTTGAAGAAGTTGGTTGCGACAAAGAGAGTCAAGTAGCGGGCAGGTCCACTGAACCGCTGATATCAGGAGAGTGACGGCTTTTTCCCCAGTTGGCTCAAAAATGGGAGCAGGAAGACTGGTGGTGTCTGATATCTTGACGTAGGCATTTTTGGCTGCAGCTGTTGACGAGACGAGGCGGCGATGCGAGAGGGCGGCTCGAGATGATGGACGCGGACGGCGAGGAGGGAGCGGATGAGGTTGATGAGGCAGGGGGGAAGAGGACGAGATGCTTGCGGAGGCAGATGTGATGAGGGGCAGTGGGCGGCAGGCGGCAGGAAGCTTCTTGGTAGTTGACGGCAGGCGACGGCTCGAGAGTTACTTGCGGCTGATGTCAGCGACACGTCACCAATTGTTAGCCACGGGCACAAAAAGGGGTGCAGGGCCTTCTTTAGGATGACGAAGCGTTCCTTCACCGTAGAGAACCCGTCAGGCAGAGCTGTTGTTGTCAGCTACTGGCAAAGCGGCCATCCTCACTGTCAGTGGACCAATAGAAGTAAAAGTCACTGTCAGTGGCACGTGCCAACTCTGTCAAGGCATTGCGCACAATAGCCACACCGACCCACCAGTATTCTACCTTGTTTGTACCTGTAATATAATGCCCAGTATATCTGCACTGTGATTGGACACTCTGACCGTGGCTGACTCGTGTTATGATTCACAGCCGTTTAAGGTACCTGGTAAACTTTGTGGTCATGGTCAGTGGCACATGCCAACTTTGTCAAGGCATTGCGCACAATAGACACGCCGAGCCACCAGTCCTCTTCCTTGTTTGCACCTGCAAGATCATGCCTAGTACATCTGCACCGTGATTGGACATTCTGACCGTGGCTGACTCGTGTTATGATCAATAGAAGTAAATGTCACTTGGATACATTTGTGGTCATGGTCAGTGGCACATGCCAACTTTGTCAAGGCATTGCACACAATAGCCAAAACGAGCCACACGTATTCTTCCTTGTTTTTACCTGCAAGGTCATGCCTGGTACATCTGCACTGTGATTGGACACTCTGACCGTGGCTGACTCGTGTTATGATCAATAGAAGTAGAAGTCACTTGGATACATTTGCGGTCATGGTCAGTGGCACATGCCAACTTTGCCAAGGCATTGCGCAAAATAGCCACACCGAGCCACCAGTATTCTACATTATTTGCACCTGCAAGATCATGCCTGGTACATCTGTACTTTGATTGGAAACTCTTACCGTGGCTGACCCGTGTTATTATTCGTAGTAGTTAAAGCCACTTGGTAAACTTTGTGTTCATGGCTAGTGGCACATGCCAGCTTTGTCAAGGCATTGTGCACATTAGCCACACCAAGCCACCAGTATTCTACCTTGTTTTAACCTGCAAAATCTTGCCTATTTTATCTTGTCAGAAGAATGGAATGAATGGGAGTGAGAAGAATAGAAGCAAGGAGAAGCAGTCGAGCATGCAGGAGCTGGGTAGTGCAGTGACGGAAGCAGAAAGGTGCGTGCAGATCCAAGGCGTTAGTCGCAGAGCCTTGAGTAGGGCGAGGCGGCGGGGCTCCGAGGCAGAAAAGAGAAGAGAAGATCGAGGCGAGTGATGCGATGAGGTTGAGTGAAGGATTGATAGTGACGAAGCGAAGAGCTGTGAGGTGAGAGTGGTGAGCGAAAGACGACAGAGGCGAGCAGAGCAAGAGCACGGTGGCAAAGCTGCGAAACCAAAGGGAACAGGATGGATGGATTTGTTCTGATGGCTTTTGCGAGGGAATGAACATCCTCGTTTTATACAACAGAACAGGGGTAAACAACTTCTTTACGCTAGCCGGACGTGGGTGACAGATTTATCACTTTATTAAGGAATCACTTGATGTGTCGGTTCAAACGGTCGGGAGATCGGAGAGCCATTGAGTCAAGGTGGTTCTGATGATACTTGAACCTTCTCGAGGCTCGGATTTAGCGAAAGGTGGGAGGAGTGAATCTGGCTCTTACTGTATTTCCAGCACATCTGCACTGTGATTGGACACTCTGGCCGTGGCTGACTCATGTTATGATTCATAGCTGTTTAAAGAACCTGGTAAACGTTGTGGTCATGGTCAGTGGCACATGCCCCTTTTGTCAAGGCATTGCGCACAATAGCCATGCCAAGCCACTGGTATTTTACCTATTTTTTACCTGCAAAATCATGCATATTAGATGTGCGCTGTGATTGGGCACTCTGACCGTGGATGACTCGTGTTACGATGCGTAGAAGTTAAAGTCAATTGGTAAACTTTGTGGTCATGGTCATTGGCACATGCCAACGTTTTCAAGGAATTGCGCACAATAGCCACCTTGAGCCACCAGTATTCTATCTTGTTTGTACCTGCAAGATCATGCCTAGTACACCTGCACTGTGATTGGACACTCTGACCGTCTCCGACTCGTGTTACGATTTGTAGAAGTTAAAGTCACTTGGTAAACTTTGTGGTCATGGGCAGTGGCACATGCCAACATTGTCAAGGCATTGCGCACAATAGCCACACCAAGCCACCGGTATTCTACCTTGTTTTTACCTGCAAGGTCATGCCCAGTATCTCTGCACTGTGATTGGACACTCTGACCGTGGTTGAATCGTGTTATGATCAATAGAAGTCAAAGTCACTTGGATACATTTGTGGTTATGGTCAATGGCACATGCCAACCTTGTCAAGGCATTGCGCACAATAGCCCCAACGAGCCACCAGTATTCTACAAAGTTTTCACCTCCAAGATCATGCCTAGTACATCTGTACTATGATTGGACACTCTGACCGTGGCTGACTCGTGTTATGATCACTAGAAGTAAGTCACTTGGATACATTTGTGGTCATGATCAGTGGCCAATGCCAACTTTGTCAAGGCATTGCGCACAATAGCCACACCGAGCTACCAGTATTCCACCTTGTTTATACCTGAAATGTCATTCCCAGTGTATCTGCACTGTGATTGGACAATCTGACCGTGGCTGACTCGTGTTATGATTCATAGCCGTTTAAGGTACTTGGTAAACGTTGTGGTCATGGTCAGTGACACATGCCAACTTTGTCAAGGCATTGCGTACAATAGTCGTGCGAAGACACCAGTTTTTTACCCTGTTTATACCTGCAAGATCATGCAAATTAGATGTACGCTTTGATTGGGCACTCTGACCGTGGCTGACTCGTGTTACGATTCAAAGCCATTTAAGGTACTTGGTAAGCATTGTGGTCATGGTCAGTGGCACATGCGAACTTTGTCAAGGCATTGTGCACAATAGTCGTGCCAAGCCACCGGTTTTTTACCTTGTATATACCTGCAAGGTCATGCCTAGTACATCTGAACTGTGATTGGGCACTCTGACCGTGGCTGACACATGTTGCGATTCGTGGAAGTTAAAGTCACTTGGTAAACTTTGTGGTCATGGTGAGTGGCACATGCCAACTCTGTCACTGCATTACGCACAATAGCCACACCGAGCTACCAGTATTCTACCTTGTTTGTACCTGCAAGATCATGCCTAGTACATCTGCACTGTGATTGGACACTCTGACCGTGGCTGACTCGTGTTATGATCAATAGAGGTAAACGTCACTTGGATACATTTGTTGTCATGGTCAGTGGCACATGCCCATTTTGTTAACGAATTTCACACAATAGCCACACCGAGCCCCCAGTGTTCCACCTTGTTTATACCTGGAAGGTCATGCCTAGTATTTTTGCACTGCGATTGGACACTCTGACCATGGCTGAATCGTGTAAGGATTCATAGCCGTTTAAGGTACTTGGTAAACTTTGTGGTCATGGTCAGTGGCACGTGCCAACTTTGTCAAGGCATTGCGCACAATAGTCGTGCCAAGACACCGGTTTTTTACCTACTCTATACATGGAAAGTCATGCAGGGGCAGAACCACGTGCGCTGCGGAGACTGATGAGGATAACTGATGTAGAGATGATGCGGATGATTGGCGAGGATGGCGATGCTGATGATGAGCCGTTGGAGGAGGTCCAATGAAGCTGAGATGAGGAAGAGGACAGAGGGCGGCTCGAAGAAGACAGATGAGAAGGGCTGGGGACAGGAGATGAAGGTAATGACGACGTGAAGATGAAAAAAAGGAAAGATTATTGAAGATGATGCAAGCGTGATGGAGGCAGAAGATGGAGATAACGGCAAAGAGAGAATGGCGGCGAGATGAAGCAACCAAGTGCTCTGCTTTTTAGGAGAGTAATGGCTTGTTCCCCAGTTGGCCCGAGACCGACGGACATGAAGACTGGTGGTGTCTGATATCTTGTTGGCTGGAGGAGACTGGTTGTTGCAAAGGGAGTCATGCGGCGAGCAGAGATTCCAGTCAACTGATGTCAGGAGAGTGACGGCTTGTTCCCCAATTGGCTCGTAATGGGAGCAGGAAGACTGGTAGTGTCCGATGTCCTGACGGCGGGCGTTGCACTACTGCTACTGACGATGCGAGAAGGCGGTGCGATGATGCAGCGCGGTACAACAAGTGAGAAGAGGCTGATGTTGATGGGGCAGATGGCGCAGATGAGGCCGATGAAGGGAAAAGGCGAAGGACGGAGGTGCTTGCGGCGGGTGAGATGATGGGAGGTAGCAGATTGTAGACATTAGGAAGTTTCTCGGAAGTTGACGGCGGGTGGCGGCTCGGGAGCTGCTTGCGGCTGTTGTACACGCCGAGTCACCGATTGTTGGCCACGGGCACGGAATGGGCACAGGACTTCCTTAGGATGACGAGCCGTTTCTTCACCGCAAGGAGCACTTCAAGTGGTACTACTGATGTCAGCTGCTGATGAAGCGGAGAGGCGCGAAGTGGCGGTGACGGCGGCGGAGGGGTGCAGATTTGAGAAGGGATGCAATGGTGGCAGAAGAGCGATGACTCGGTCATGAGGCACCGGGCGATGTCGCCTGATGCTCTGATACCATGTCAGAATAATGCAACGAGATAGGATGGCAGGAGCAGAAGCGAGCACAAGCAACGAAGCAGGCAGAATTGACGTCGTGGAGTGACGGAAGTAGAGCGGTGAGTGCGGGCCCTAGGAGTTAGGCGCAGGTTCGTGAAAGGACGCGAGACACTGAAGCTCCAAGGTAGACAGAGTGCAGGTGAGAGAACTTGAGGATGAAGCGAGGAAGGCATCGGAAGCGAAAGGTTGAGGGTGGCGAAGCGAAGGGCCGTGAGCAGACAGTGGTGGGCAAAGGGAATGGAATCAAGAAGCAAGCAGAGCAAGATCACGGTGGTGAAGCCGTGGAATCAAAGTGAATAGGATGAAGAGAACTATTCTGGTTTAGTTTACGAGGAAATGAACATCCTCATTATATACAACAGAACATGGGTAAACGGCTTCTTTCCGCTAGCCGGATGCGGGTGACCGTTTTATCACTTTATTAGGGGATAGCTTGATGTGTCGGTTCAAACGGTTGGGAGACCGAAGAGCCGTTGAGTCAAGGTGGTTCCAATGATACCTGAACCTTCTTGAGGCTCGAACTTACCGAGAGGTGGGAGGAGCGTGTTTGGTTCTTGCTGTATTTCCAACACCACAGACCATGACCACAAAGTTTACCAAGTGACTTTAACATGTACGAATCATAAAACGAATCAGCCACGGTCAGAGTGTCCAATCACAGTGCAAATGTACTAGGCATGATCCTGCAGGTGCATACGAGGTAGAATCCTGGTGGCTCCGTGTGGCTATTGTGTGCAATGCATTGACACAGTTGGCATGTGCCGCTGACCATGACCACAAATGTATCCAAGTGACACTTACTTCTATTGATCATAACACAAGTCAGCCACGGTCCGAGTGTCCAATCACGGTGCAGATGTACTAGGCATGATCTTGCAGGTACAAACAAGGTAGAACACTTGTGGCTCGGTGTGGCAATTGTGCGCAATGCCTTGACAAAGTTGGCATGTGCCGCAGACCATGACCACAAAGTTTACCAAGTGACTTTAACTTCTACAAATCGTAACACAAGTCAGCCACAGTCAGAGTGCCCAATCACAGTTCAGATGTACTAGGCATCACCTTGCAGGTATAAACAAGGTAACAAACCGGTGGTTTGGCAGGGCTATTGTGCGCAATGCCTTGAAAATTTTGGCATGTGCCACTGACCATGACCACAAAGTTTACCAAGTACCTTAAACGGCTATGAATCATAAAACGAGTCAGCCACAGTCAGAGTGTCCAATCACAGTGCACATATATTGGGCATGATCTTGCTGGTGCAAACAAGGTAGAATACTGGTGGCTCGGTGTGGCTATAATGCGCAATGCCTTGACAAAGTTGGCATGTGCCACTGACCATGACCACAAATGTATCAAAGTGACTTTTACTTCTATTGATCATAACGGGAGTCCGCCACGGTCAGAGTGACCAATCACAGTGCAGATGTACTAGGCATGACCTTGCAGGTACCAACAAGGCCGAATACCGGTAGAGCGGTGTGGCTTTTGTGCGCAATGCCTTGACAAATTGGCATGTGCCACTGATCATGACCACAACGTTCACCAAGTGACTTTAACTTCTACGAATCGTAACACGAGTCAGCCAAAGTCACATTGCCCAATCACAGTTCAGATGTACTAGGCATGACCTTGCAGGTATAAACAAGGTAAAAAACCGGTTGCTTGGCACGGCTATTGTGTGCAATGTCTTGACATAGTTGGCATGTGCCACTGACCATGACCACAAAGTTTACCAGGTACCATAAACGGCTATGAATCATAACATGCGTTAGCCACGGTCAGAGTGTCCAATCACAGTGCAGACATAACAGGCATGACCTTATAGGTATAAAAAAGGTGGAATACTGGTGGTTCGGTGTGCCTATTGTGTGCGTCGCCTTGACAATGTTGGCACGTGCCACTGACCATGACCAAAAATGTATCCAAGTGACTTTTACTTCTATTGACCATAGCACGAGTCAGCCATGGCCAGAGTGTCCAGTCATAGTGCAGATGTGCTAAGCATGATTCTGCACGTGCAAACAAGGTAAAAACGGGTGGCTTGGCACGACTACCGTGCGCAATGCCTTGACAAAGTTGGCATGTGCCACTGACCATGACCACAGAGTTTACCAAGTACCCTAAGCGGCTATGAATGATAACACGAGTCAGCCACCGTCAGAGTGTCCAATCACAGTGCAGATATACTGGGCATGACCTTGCAGGTATAAACAAGATACAATACTGGTGGCTCGGTGTGGCTACTGTGCGCAATGCGTTGACAAAGTTGGCATGTGCCATTCACCAGGACCACAAATGTATCAAAGTGAATTTTACTTCTATTGATCATAACACGAGTTAACCACGGTCAGAGTGTCCAATCACAGTACACATCTAATATGCATGATCTTGCC
>SZWC01000207.1:228728-240569 GCA_023375785.1 Penium margaritaceum
CACGGTCAGAGTGTCCAATCACAGTGCACATGTACTAGGTATGATCTTGCATGTACAAACAAGATAGAATACTGGTGGCTCGGTGTGGCTATTGTGTGCAATGCCTTGACAATGTTGGCATGTGCCACTGACCATGCCCACAAAGTTTACCAAGTGACTTTTACTTCTACGAATCATAAAACGAGTCAGCCACAGTCAGAGTGTCCAATCACCATGCAGATGTACTAGGCATGGTCTTGCAAATATAAACAAGGTACAATACTGGTGGCTCGGTGTGGCTATTGTGCGCATTGCCTTGACAAAGTTGGCATGTGCCACTGACCATGACCACAAAGTTTACCAAGTACCTTAAACGGCTATGAATCATATCACGAGTCAGGCACGATCAGAGTGTTCAATCACAGTGCAGATAACCTGGACATTACCTTGCAGGTATAAACAAGGTAGAATACTGGTGGCTTGGTGTGGCTATTGTGCGCAATGCCTTGACAACGTTTTCATGTGCCACTGACCATGACCACAAATGTATCCAATTGACTTTTACTCCTATTGATCATAACACGAGTCAGCCACGGGTTGAGTGTCCAATCATAGTGTACATCCAATATGCATGACCTTGCAGGTATAAACAAGGCAAAAACTGGTGGCTTGGCACGGCTATTGTGTGCAATGCCTTGACAAAGTTGGCATGTGCCACTGCCCATGACCACAAATGTATCCAAGTGACTATCACTTCTATTGATCATAACACGAGTCAACCACGGTCAGAATGTCCAATCATAGTGCAGATGTACTAGGCATGATCTTGCAGGTGCAAAAAAGGTAGAATAGTGGTGGCTCGGTGTGGCTATTGTACACAATGCCTTGACAAAGTTGGCATGTGCCACTGACCATGACCACAGATGTATCCAAGTGGCTTTTACTTCTATTGATCATAACACGAGTCAGCCACGGTCAGAGTGTCCAATCACAGTGCACATGTACTAGGCATGATCTTGCATGTACAAACAAGGTAGAATACTGGTGGCTCGACATGGCTATTGTGCGCAATGCCTTGACAAAGTTGGCATGTGCCACTGACTATGAACACAAAGTTTACCAAGTGACTTTCACTTCTACGAATCATAACACGAGTCAGCCACGGTCAGAGTGTCCAATCACAGTGCAGATGTACTAGGTATGATCTTGCAGGTGCAAACAAGGTAGAATACTGGTGGCTTGGTGTGGCTATTGTGCACAATGCCTTGACAACGTTGGCATGTACTACTGACCATGACCACACATATATCCAAGTGACTTTTACTTCTATTGAGTATAACACGAGTCAGCCAAGGTCAAAGTGTCCAATCACATTATGGATGTACTAGGCATGACCTTGCAGGTACAAACAAGGTAGAATACTGATGGCTCAGTGTGGCTATTGTCCGCAATGCCTTCACAAATTTGGCATGTGCCACTGACCATGACCACAACGCTTACCAAGTGACTTTAACTTATACGAATCCTAACACGAGTCAGCCACGGTTTGAGAACCCAATCACAGTTCAGATGTACTAGGCATGACCTTGCAGGTATAAACAAGGTAAAATTCCGGTGGCTTGGCACGGCTATTGTGCGCAATACCTTGACAAAGTTGGCATGTTCCACTTACCATGACCACAAAGTTTACGAAGTACCTTAAACGGCTATGAATCATAACACGAGTCAGCCACGGTCAAAGTATCCAATCACAGTGCAGATGTACTAGGCATGATGTTGCAGGTGGAAACAAGGTAGAATACTGGCGGCTCGGTGTGGCTATTGTGCGCAATGCCTTGACAAAGTTGGCAAGTGCCACTGACCATGACCACAAATGTATCCAAGTGACATTTACTTCTATTGATCATAACACAAGTCAGCCACGGTCAGGATGTCCAATCACAGTGCACATGTACTAGGTATGATCTTACATGTACAAACAAGGTCGAATACTGGTGGCTCGGTGTGGCTATTGTGCGCAATGCCTTGACAAAGTTGGCATGTGCCACTGACCATGACCACAACGTTTACCAAGAGCCTTTATATTCTACAAATCGTAACACGAGTCAGCCACGGTCAGAGTGTCCAATCACAGTTTACATGTACTAGGCATGACCTTGCAGGTATAAACAAGGTAGAATAATGGTGGCTCGGTGTGGCTATTGTCAGGAAAATGCTGAGACGAGAACATCGGCAGCAGAAGCAGGCAGAAGCACCGGAACGTGCAAATGTACGTCAGCTGAGTGACGTAAGCGAGAGCGGTCCGAGGAGTTAGTCGCGGGAGCTGATAGAGGCTGAGACGCGAGGTAGCGGAGGTAGACAGGTTGATGTGAGAGAGAGTACTGGCGAAGGGAGTGATGGTTGGCGGAGTATGAGGGCTGAGCGAAGGAGCGAGAGTGACGGAGTGAAGCGTTGAGAGCTGGCGAAGACAGAAAGTGCAAAGGACGAGCAGAGCGAAGACACGGGGGCGAAGCCGCGGAACCAAAGGGGAACAGGATGAGTAGAACTGTTCTGGTTAACTCGAGGGAATGAACATCCTTGATCATAAAAGGACAGAACAGGACAAACGAGCAGAGCAACGGCTTCTTTCCGCTAGCCAGACGCGGGTGACAGATGTCACGTTATTAGTGTCAGAAATATGACTCCGACAAGGTCTCACTCACTGTATATCCCTCGGATAAAGCCGAGTTCTCGATATTGGTTCAGGTCCTGCACCGAACCACCTTGACAACGGCTGAACGGACACAACCGTTCTGCCAGAGCCAAGCCGCCCCTAATAAGCGACTATGTCGCCACGCGTCCGGCTAGCGGAAAGAAGCCGTTGAGTACTTCCTTGTCCTGTTCTGTAGTATATACGGAGGATGTTCATTCCCTCCCTAATCAACCAGAACAGTTCTGCTCATCCTGTTCCCCCTTGGTTCCACGGCTTCGCCGCCGTGTCTTCGCTCTGCTCATTCTTCGCACTTCCTGTATTTGCCAGCTCTCAACGCTTCGCTCCGTCACTCTCGCTCCTTCGCTCAGGCCTCATTATCCGACAGCACTCTCTCTCACATCAACCTGTCTACCTACGCTATCTCGCATCTCAGCTCTCATCAGCTCCCGCGACTAACTCCTCGAACCACCTTTGCTTGCGTCACTCAGCTGACGTACATCTGCATGTTCCGCTGCTTCTGCTTGCTTTTGCTACCGTCGTTCTCATGCTTGCATTCGTGTGACATGGTATCAGAGCTTCAGGCAACATCACCTGGAGATCCGTGACCGCGTCATCGCTCTGCCGCCATCCCCACTCCATCGCTTCTGCTCTTTCGCCGCTTCCGCCGCTTAGCGCCTCCTCGCTTCATCCGCAGCTGACATCAGCAGCTCTGCCTGACGAGTTTCTCACGTTGAAGAAG
The DNA here is from genome assembly GCA_023375785.1 of Penium margaritaceum. Classification (NCBI taxonomy): domain Eukaryota; kingdom Viridiplantae; phylum Streptophyta; class Zygnematophyceae; order Desmidiales; family Peniaceae; genus Penium; species Penium margaritaceum. The sequence continues at coordinate 232,139 of SZWC01000207.1, forward strand.
CGTCTCGCCAACCTAAGAAGACCCTGCGCCCATTTCCGCGCCCGTGGCCAACTCCCGGTAACGAAGCCGCCCACATCAGCCGCAAGCAACTCTCGAGCCGGGACCTGCCGTCAACTACCACGAAGCTTCCTGCTCTCTCTCGTCTGCTATCATCGCATCGCATCTGCCTCCGCTGGCATCATCTTCTGATCACTCCGCCTCATCAGTTTCATCTGCTCCCTCCTCACTGTGATCCTCTGTTCGCTCGCGCCCTTCATCCTGAATCGCCTTCTCGCATCGCCCTCCTCGCCTCATCAAGCAGCTGCAGCCAAAACTGCCACTGTCAGGACATCGGACACCACCAGTCTTCCTGCTCCCATTTCCGAGCCAACTGGGGAACAAGCCGTCACTCTCCTGCCATCAGCAGCTCAATCACTGCCCGCTGCCTGACTCCCTACACCGCAACTAATCTCTTCGGCCGACTGGATATCGGACACCACCAGTCTTCCTGCTCCCACTTCCGAGCCAACTGGGGAACAAGTCGTCACTCTCCTGAAGGCTGAAGAAGATCGGTTGTGTCGCTTTGCCTCTCTACCGCATTGGCTCCACCTACCGCGCCGCGCCTCACCTCCGCTCTCTCCGCCCACGCCGTTCTCTGCCTCTCGTCATCTCCATCATCATCAGCCCTCGGTCTTTGTCTCCATTTACCTCCATCATTCCTCCTCCTCCTCGCCAAAACTTCATCAAGTCGCCTATTCCTGCCTTATCTCCGCCTAGTCACCATCAGCTTCATCCGCGCCGCCTCCGCATCGCCTTCTCCCCATCATCAGCATCCTCCGCGCCGCTATCCTTCATCAGCATCAGCATCATCAGCATTGCTTTATCACGCACGTGGTTCCGCCCCTGCGCCCATTCATCAATCAATCGTTTTCTCCTCCGCGTCCGCAAATCGCTTTCATCTCGGCACAAGGATCCGCCCGGCCGCATCGCCCTTTCCGCGACGGCCTGCGCCCACGCCATAACTTCACAGTGCACGAGGTTTTGCCCCTGCGCCCACTCCTCTATCAATCGTTTCCTCAGCTTCCATCAACAGCCCGGCACCAGGATCCGCCCGGCCGCATCGCCCTCTCCGCGACGACCTGCGCCCACGCCGTAACTTCGCAGCGCACGTGGTTTCGCCCCTGCGCCCACTCATCCATCAATCGCTTCCTCCGCTCCCGCGAGTCGTTCTCATCTTGGCACAAGGATCCGCTTGGTCGCATCGCTCGAGTGGTGACGACCCGCGCCCACGCCAAAACGTTCATCAGCGCACGCGGTTCGCCCCTGTGCCCACTCTATCATCATCAGCCTCAAATTCATCAGTAACCATCAGCATCCGAAAATCTTCGCAACGCACGTGGCTCGCCCCTGCGCCCACTTATCACATCAACCTCCCCTTGTCGCAAATCACTTCATCACCTACCACTCCTCCACCGTTATCCTCGTTTGTCATTCGCCCATCACACGAATCCGCCCAGTCGCATCACCGATTCTACAACGACTTGTGCCTACGCCGAAAACTTCCATCAACACACGCAGTCCGCCCTTGTACTCAACCTCAGTGTTATCACCTTCAGTTTTATCATCAGCAATCACCAGCGTCTGCAAAGGACACAAGGATCCACACACGCCAGCCGCAAATCTCTGCAGCAACAGATCCCTTGTGGGAATCTGCACCTACCTTACCTTGCAGCATTCTACGCTTCCCTTCTGCAACTCACGGATGTGCTCTTAGCATCGATCACCCATCACTTCGGGACAAAGAGCCCTTTTGCCAAAACCCGCTGGTGGATAAAACACCAGTAACTGTCATACAAACTCCAACAATCAACCATCATGACAGGAGAAGCACTCGACTGGACACACATTCCAGTTCTTGATCAGTTGGGAGAAAACACCCACGACTGGTATGGTGGCATACAAGCCAAGACCAAGCACTCTTTCCTCCGCGGGTATCAACTCTCCCTCTTTCTAGAAGGAGTTTACGACAACCCAGGATGTCCCCCAAGGGCATATACAATGACCTTGCGGGATCTGAAAGAATGCTTGCGAGACACCACCCATACTGTCTACCACAAGATCATCGACGAAGTATCACCCGTCGCAGCAATGTGGCATACTCTTGTGGCAGCAGTGTGGAATCCAAGCCTCTGCGACGTGATCACTCTCTCCTTCCGTCGAGTGGTGAATCCCCCCAATAAACAAAGACACCTAGATCATGGTGCCCTATAGGCATCCAAGTGTCAATACCTTGTCGGACTCAGGGGGGCTGTCAGAAATATGACTCCGACAAGGTCTCACTCACTATATATCCCTCGGATAAGTCCGATTTCTCGATATTGGTTCAGGTCCCGCACCGAACCACCTTGACAACGGCTGAACGGACACAACCGTTCTGCCAGAGCCAAGCCGCCCCTAATAAGCGACTATGTCGCCACGCGTCCGGCTAGCGGAAAGAAGCCGTTGAGTACTTCCTNATACCTTGTCGGACTCAGGGGGGCTGTCAGAAATATGACTCCGACAAGGTCTCACTCACTATATATCCCTCGGATAAAGCCGATTTATCCATATTCGTTCAGGTCCCACACCGAACCACATTGACAACGGCTGAATGGACACAACCGTTCTGCCAGAGCCAAGCCGCCCCTAATAAGCGACTATGTCGCCACGCGTCCGGCTAGCGGAAAGAAGCCGTTGAGTACTTCCTCGTCCTGTTCTGTAGTATATACGGAGGATGTTCATTCCCTCCCTAATCAACCAGAACAGTTCTGCTCATCCTGTTCCCCCTTGGTTCCGCGGCTTCGCCGCCGTGTCTTCGCTCTGCTCATTCTTTGCACGTCCTGTCGTCGCCAGCTCTCAACGCTTCACTCCGTCACTCTCGCTCCTTCGCCCAGGCCTCATTCTCCGACAGCACTCTCTCTCACATCAACCTGTCTACCTGCGCTACCTCGCATCTCAGCTCTCATCAGCTCCCGCGACTAACTCCTCGAACCGCCTTTGCTTGCGTCACTCAGCTGACGTACATCTGCATGTTCCGCTGCTTCTGCTTGCTTCAGCTACCGTCGTTCTCATGCTTGCATTCTTGTGACAATTAGGGGATGGCTTGACATATTGGGCTCAACGGTTAGTCTGACCGAGGGCCGTTGGGTCAAGATGGTTCGGTCTCGCACCTGAACCGTTATTGAGAAAGTGGGAATAACTCTTGTCAGAGTCGATGATTTCCAACAGACCCCCTGAGTCCGACAAGAGTTAATGGCAGTACGTTTCCCAATATTCTGGGAGTTGACCATTGCAGCGTTCAAGAAGACCCTCCCACATGGCGTGCAGATCATTAGGATGAGCTGCCACCAGGTCGTGTAGGTTTCTGGTCATGAAGCGTTGCAGCCATGCACGGAGAGTGTAGTCAAGGCTATCCTGCTTTCTGGTCATCTCAGCTGGGGAGCAGCACTTGCCGAGATACTTGGGTCTTCCGAGGAGGGCATTGGTAGCTGCAAATCCACCAACGAGCTCTGGGTAGAGAAGGTTGTAGATTTGAGTTTGCCATTTTTGGATATTGCTCAATTCCTTGTAGATGATCTCGGCAGCTTGTCCTTGTCCCACTGCGGTGGAGATAGGGGCAGGTACTGGGGATCCTTCTTCCACCAGTTCCTCTTCTTCTTCCTCTTCTTCCTCTGCTGGTACCAGATCAATTTTGAGGTAAGGTCTGGAGTTGGGGTCTTTGGGCAGAGGTGGAATGATGGGATTGTCTCGGCAGGAGAGAGTGATCCATCGCCGTTTCCATGCTTCCTGCTGCAGGGTGAACCAGAGTTCTGGTCCATTCCTTGCATTGATGCGTAGGTGATGGAATGACATATCCACGAGGTTGAAGAGATGTCCCCAGATCAGAAGGAAGGTTGCATGGTAGAGATGTGGAGGATGCTGAGGCGTGCGCTGATGCTCGTAGGCCCTGAGAAGGAAGTCGGAGACACGGTACTCATTGAGGAAAATGGTGCTGGTCAAGGTCAGCATAGTATGTGACCAGCTGTAGATGTTGCTTCCATCTTCTTCAAGAATGGGACAGCCATGCCAAGGGTTGGCCATGCTAGATGGAGGAGAAGGGCAGCGGCAGTTGAAGCGGCAGATTCCGATTGAAGGATGAGAGGTTAAGCCGAGAGTGATGATCAGATCAGCAGAAGACCCGTTAGCAACAGGGACAAGGAGTAGTTGAGCGGGCGCATGTCGTCGCGGAACAGGCGATGCTACCAGGCAATCCCTGTGCTGAGCAGAGAATGATGTGGATGGCGAGAGACGATTGATGATGGAGTGGGCACAGGGGCGAGACCACGTGCACGATGGATGCTTTTCGGCGTGGGCGCAGGTCGTCGTGGAACAGGCGATGCGACCGGGCGAGTCCTTGTGCCGAGCGGAGCGGAAGCGGATGATGGCGGAGGAACGATAAATCATGGAGCGGGGGCAGGGGCGGAATCACGTGCGTGATTAAAATAGGGGAGGATGATGCGGAAAGGGGAAGGCAGGTGCCAATGCGCCGCGAGAAATCTACTGCCGGCAGGGGTGCAGGCTGCTGTGAAACGGGCAGCTAGCTCGTGCAGATCCTAGTGCCGTTCACAGATGCTGATGATTGCTGATAAAGCGGATGCTGATGATGATGGCTGAGTGGGCGCAGGGGCGAACCGCGTGCGCTGCAGAAGTTTCGGCGTGGACGCAGGTCGTCGCGTAAAAAGGCGATGCGACCGGGCGGATCCTTGTGCCGAGCTGAAAGCGATGCGGAAGTAGAGGATGTGATTGATTGATTAGTGGGCGCAGGGACAGAACCACGTGCGCGAAGAGGAGATGCTGATGAGGATGATGGATGTGAGGGCGGCACGGAGGATTCTGATGATGAAAGGACGGAGAAGATACAGGAACGAGTGGCTGATGAGGATGAAGCGAGGAGCGAAGGAAGATGACTGATAGTGATGCTAAAGAGGAGAGGCAGGAAGCGACGCGATCAGAAAGAGCGGAGACGGGAGGCGATGCGGTAGGGAGATGGAGAGACACAGCCACTTCTTCTGCTTTCAGGAGAGTGATTGCTTGTTCCTCAGTTGGCTTGGAGATGGGAGCAGGAAGACTGGTGGTGTCCGATGTCCTGTCAGCTGAGGAAGTTGGTTGCGGCACAGCGAGTCAGGCAGCGAGCAGATCCACTGAACCGCTGATGTCAGGAGAGTGATGGCTTGTTCCCCTGTTGGCTCGGAAGTGGGAGTAGGAAGACTGGTGGTGTCCGATATCCTGACGGCGGCAGTTTTGTCTGCAGCTGTTGACAAGACGAGGCGGCGATGCGAGATGGCGGCTTGAGATGATCGATGAAGCGAGGAAGGAGCAGATGAAGTTGACGAGGAAAAATGAGAGGGGCGGAGATGCTGGCAAAGGCAGATGAGGGGCAACAGATGGCAGACGGCGAGAAGCTTCTTGGTAGTTGACGTCAGGCGGTGGCTCGAGATTTGCTTTGCGGCTTATGTGAGCGACAGGTCACCGGTTGTTGGCCACGGGCGCGGAAATGGACGCAGGGCTTCCTTGGGATGACAAGGCATTTCTTCAGTGCAGGGAACTCGTCAGGCAGAGCTGCTGATGTCAGTGCTAGCAAAGAGGCGTGGCTCAGGACAACGGTAGTGGTGGAAGAGGATGTAGGAGAAAGCGATAACGGGAAGATGGCGGCAGAGTGATGACGTAGTTACGGGGCACCAGGTGATGTTGCTTGATGCTCTGATACCATGTCAGGAAAATGCAAAGATGAGAACAGCGGTAGCAGAAGCAAGCAGAAGCACCGGAACATGCAAACATACATTAGCCGAGTGACGTAAGCGAGAGCGGTCTGAGGAGTTAGTCACGGGAGCTGATAGAGGCTGAGACGCGAGGTAGCGGAGGTAGACGGGTTGATGTGAGAGAGAGTGCTGGCAAGGGGAGTGATGGCTGGGGGAGTATGAGGACTGAGCGAAGGAGCGAGAGTGACGGAGCGAAGCGTTGAGAGCTGGCGAAGACAGAAAGTGCGAGGGATGAGCAGAGCGAAGACACGGCGGCAAAGCCGCGGAACCAAAGGGGAACAGGATGAGCAGAATTGTTCTGGTTAACTCGAGGGAATGAACATCCTCGGTCATAAAAGGACAGAACATGACAAACAAGCAGATCAACGGCTTCTTTCCGCTAGCCGGAAGCGGGTGACAGATGGCACGTTATGAGGGGATGGCTTGACATGTTGGGCTCAACTGTTAGTCTGACCGAGGGCCGTTCGGTCAAGATGGTTCGGTCTTGGACCTGAACCGTTATTGATAAAGTGGGAATAACTCTTGTCGGAGTCGATGATTTCCAACAGCTATTGTGCGCAATGCCTTGACAAAGTTGGCATGTACCAGTAACCATGACCACAAATGTATCCAAGTGACTTTTACTTCTATTGATCATAACATGAGTCGGCCACGGTCAGAGTGTCCAATCACAGCACAGATACTGTGCATGACCTTGCAGGTAAAAACAAGGTAGAATACTGGTGGCTCGGTGTGGCTATTGTGCGCAATGCCCTGACAAAGTTGGCATGTGCCACTGATCATGACCACAAATGTTTACCAAGTGACTTTAACTTCTACGAATTGTAACACGAGTCAGCCACGGTCAGAGTGCCCAATCACAGCGCACATCTAATATGCATGACCTTGCAGGTGTAAACAGGGTAAAAAACCGGTGTCTTGGCACAGCTATTGTCCGCAATGCCTTGACAAAGTTTGAATGTGCCACTGACCATGACCACAAAGTTTACCAAGTAAATTAAACGGCTATGAATCATAACACGAGTCAGCCACGGTCATAGTGTCCAATCACAGTGCAGATATACTGTGCATGACCTTGCAGGTATAAACAAGGTAGAATACTGGTGGCTCGGTGTGGCTATTGTGCGGAATGCCTTGACAAAGTTGGCATGTGCCACTGACCATGACCACAAATGTATCCAAGTGACTTTTACTTCTATTGATCATAACACGAGTCAGCCATGGTGAGAGTGTCCAATCACGGAGCAGGTGTACTAGGCATGATCTTGCAGGTTTTAACAAAATAGAATACTGGTGGCTCGGTGTGGCTATTGTGCACAATGCCTTGACAAAGTTGGCATGTGCCACTGATCATGACCACAAATGTTTACCAAGTGATTTTAACTAATACGAATCGTAACACGAGTCAGCCACGGTCATAGTACCCAATCACAGGGTACATCTAATATGCATGACCTTGCAGGTATAAACAGGGAAAAAAACCAATGTCTTGGCACAGCTATTGTGCGCAATGCCTTGACAAAGTTGGCATGTGCCACTGAACATGACCACAAAGTTTACTAAGGACCTTAAACGGCTATGAATCATAACACGAGTCAGCCACGGTCAGAGTGTCCAATCACAGTGCAGATAAACTGGGCATGACCTTGTAGGTATAAACAAGGTAGACCAATGGAGGCTCGGTGTGGCTATTTCGTGCAATGCCTTGACAAAGTTGGCATGTGCCACGGACCATGACCACAAATGCATCAAAGTGACTCTTACTTCTAATGATCAAACCCCAAATCAGCCATGGTGAGAGTGTCCAATCACAGTGCAGATGTACTAGGCATGATCTTGCTATGAAAAACAAGGTAGAATACTAGTGGCTCGTTATGGCTATTGTGCACAATGCCTTGACAAAGATGGCATGTGCCACTGACCATGACCACAAATGTATCCAATTGAATTTTACTTCTATTGATCAAAACATGAGACAGCCACGGTCAGAGTGTCCAATCACAGTGCAGATGTACTAGGCATGATCTTGCTGTTGCAAACAAGGTAGAATACTGGTGGCTTGGTGTGGCTATTGTGGGCAATGCCTTGACAAAGTTAGCATGTGCCACTGACCATGACCACAAATGTATCCAAGTGACTTTTACTTCTATTGATCATAACACAAGTCAGCCACGATCAGAGTGTTCAATCAAAGTGCAGGTGAACTAGGCATGATTTTGCATGTGTACACAAGGTAGAATACTGGTGGCCCGGTGTGGCTATTGTGCGTAATGCCTTGACAAAGTTGGCATGTGCCACTGACTATGACCACAAAGTTTTCCAAGTGACTTTAACTTCTACGAATCGTAACACGGGTCAGCCACGGTCAGAGTGTCGAATCACAGCGTACATCTAATGTGCATGACCTTTCAGGTATAAACAAAGTAAAAACCGGTGTCTTGGCACGGCTATTGTACGCGATGCCTTGACAAAGATGGCATGTGCCTTTGACCATGACCACAATGTTTACCAAGTACCTTAAAAAGCTATGAATCATAACACGAGTCAGCCACGGCCAGAGTGTCCAATCACAGTGCAGATGTACTAGGCATGATCTTGCAGGTACAAACAAGGTA
>SZWC01000207.1:315106-338371 GCA_023375785.1 Penium margaritaceum
GCTTTTATACTTGCAGAGCTTTGCTAAAGCTTCTGCTTGTAGTGGCTCCACTGGAGCCAACCTCAACCTACAATCCTACTTGGCGCGTCCTTAGACCGCCAAGTGTCATCCTCAAGCCAGGCTTTTAGTAAGCTTCATAGAAGCTTCCTGTCCAGGTTTTGGCCACATTAAAATGTGGCCGTCGCGGGGTTTGAACCCGCGATCTCTTGTTTGAGACTCCGGTGCCTATTCAACCGTGCCAAAAAGGTATGGTTCCTATGGTGAGCCACAGGGGACATACCCATTATGGGCAGTGCATTCCTGGCCCGTCTCATAACAGACCAAGGGGACGTACTCCACAGAGCAGTGCATGCCTTGTCTGTATGTGTAGCTAGCCAGCTAGGCAGTGGACAAGGTGCATACTATTTCAACAGGTGGGAACAAAGGCGGAAAGGAGAAGAAGGAGCTCACCAACATGATGGCTAGGGAGCTGCCCATGAAGGGCGCAGCGATCCTTAGGCCCGGGGCATTCGCCCTTGACTCGGGCACCAACCACCACTCATCAAAAGAGAAGGGTGGCTTTGTCTCCATGGCCGAATCTGTCATGCGCATCAAGTGTGCAAACGGTGGCGTCGTCCAAGCCATGGGCGAAGGGGACAAGGTGATCACGTTCAACGTGAACGGTGCGGAGAAGGCAATCAACCTTCAAAAGGTGGTGTACATGCCCTCCTTTGCAGCCAACCTGTTGTCCGTGTCACAAATCACCGACAACAACATGACAGTGGTGTTCACCAACAAGGAAGCGGTGGCCCTCAAAAACGAGGACATCCAGATTTTGTACACCAAAGACGACCTCATGCTTCAAGTTCTAAGAGTCGACGGTCTCTACGTGCTTCAAACCAAAGTCACCAAGGCGTTGGATGAGGGACTCGCATGTGCCACCAAGACAGTGGCACCGGAGCCAAAGGATGCACCGCCGGCGACCGCTGTGGCCGCCACATCAACCAAGGACACTGACGCTGACCAGTGGCACCGGCAATTTGGCCATGTGGCCAAGAGCACGCTGCAGAAGATGCAGGAGCAAGAGGTAGTCCGCGGATTGGAAGGGAACACCATGAAGCATGGCAAAGGGTGTGCATTGTGTGAACCATGCCTCCAAGCAAAGGCAAAGAAGAAGCCGTTTGGGAGAGGAGGTCAAAGAGCGGAGCACGTCTTGGAGCTGATACACAGTGACGTGTATGGACCCTTCCGCACACCGTATAACGGAGGAAGCAAGTACTTCCTGACCTTCATTGATGACCATAGCCGCAAGTTGTGGATCTACCTCCTCAAAACAAAGGGAGAGGTCAAGGAGAAGCTCCTCAATTTCGTCGCCATGGTGGAGCGGCAAACGTCCAAGAAGGTGAAGACGCTTCGAAGTGACAACGTGGGTGAGTACGAGGCATGCAAGTCTTGGCTCAAGCATCATAGCATCCGACACAAGCAGACCATCCCATACAATCCCCAAAGCAACGGCGTGGCCGAGAGGATGAACCAGACTCTGCTCGGCATGGTGCGAAGCATGCTCTTAGACGCCAAGCTCCCACCTCGCCTTTGGGCTGAAGCAGCAACAACGGCCTGCTACCTCTTGAACCTCACACCAGCGACCGCCTTGCGGAAGCGTGGAAAGGAGCAGGACAAGCAGCTGAAGACCCCACAAGAAGCATGGTCGGGAAAGAAACCCAACGCATCCCATCTGAAGGTGTTTGGGTCAACTGCATGGGTGAAGATCCAGTCGGGAGAAGGTGGAGGCAAGCTTGACGCACGTTTGGGGAAGTGCGTCATGGTTGGGTACGACACGTCACACAAAGCCTATCGGCTTTGGGACCAGGCAGCAGGCAAGCTCGTGAGGATCCGCGACGTCGTGTTTGACAAACGCACCCTTGGAAAGGGAGAGCTGCTGGACCCGATCCTCGCTCCCAAAGCGGGAGAGTGGATAGTGTTGCTTGAGTCCGGAGACCAAGCGCCCGACAACTGGCTCGCTTTGCCAGCAGGTTGTAGGAATGGGAGAGATGTTGCGGAGGATGATGCAGCATCTGACATGGACACGGATTCGGAGGTGTCCAGGGCTTCCGAGTCTGACTTGGAGTCTGACGACTCTTTTGACGACGACGACGACGACAAACCACCACCTGTGGAAGCACCAGCACCAAAGCAAGAAGCCGCACCACTACCCCGGCGCAGTTTGCGACCAAGGAAAGCACCTTTGCGGTATGAGGATGATTGGACCGGCCTGAGCTGGTCGTGTATGGCTCAGGGAGAGCCATCCACAGTGGCGGAGGCAATGAATGGCCCAGATGCGGTCAAGTGGAAGGAGGCAGTGGACAGCGAGCTCGCGTCCATTGCCGATAACGGCACGTGGGTGCTGGTGGATAGACCCGACAAGGCCCACGTGATGGGATCCAAGTGGGTCCTCCGAGTGAAGAAGAAGCAAGATGGCAGCATCGACAAGTTCAAGGCAAGGGTAGTGGCTAAGGGGTTCTCTCAACGCCCGGGCTCTGAGTACGATGAGACGTTCGCACCCGTCGTGACCTTTGCCTCCATCCGCTCTCTCCTTGGCATTGCAGCCGCAAAGAACCTGGAGATACACCAGATGGACGTCAGGACAGCTTTCTTATATGGGAAGCTTGACAAGGAAGTGCTGATGGAGGTGCCCGAAGGGTCGAAGCTCCTGAGGGCAAGGTGTGCAAGTTGGTGAAAGCGCTCTATGGGCTGAAACAGGCCCCAAGGATGTGGTACAAAGAGATGGACGGTTTCATGACCGGTCTCTCCTTCGCGCATTGCCAGAGTGATCCGAGCGTGTATGTGCGCGATGATGGAAGAGGGCTAATGCTGGTTGCGCTGTACGTGGATGATCTGATCATCTGCTCGTCTTCGGTCGAGCTGCTGGATGAGCTAAAGTCTGACCTCAGCAAAGGGTTCAAGATGAAGGACATGGGTCCTGTCGAGTACTACCTCGGGATCGCCATCCACCGCAACCGAGTAGCCAGCACCATCGAACTCAATCAAACCAAATACATCGGTGAGGTACTGAAGCGCTACCACATGGAAGAATGCAAACCTGTGAGCACCCCAATGACAACCGATACGAAGTTGAAGGCCTCCATGTCGCCAAGCAACGAAGCAAAACAAAGGGAGATGCAAGACATCCCCTACCAGTCCGCCGTGGGTAGCATCATGTACGCCATGGTAGGGACTCGTCCCGACATCTGCTATGCTGTGGGACAAGTGAACAGATTCGTGGCCAATCCTGGGCCACAACATTGGCAGGCAGTCAAGCGCATCTTGCGCTACCTGCAAAAGACACGTCACATGGGCCTCATCCTTGGAGGCCAAGAAGGAACGGAACCCCTTCGCCTGAAGTGCTACACCGATGCTGACTGGGGAGGAAACCTCGACGACATGAAATCCACCTCTGGATACGTGTACATCTTCAATGGCGCTGCCATCTCATGGGCCAGCAGGAAGCAGGATTGTGTTTTTGTATCCACGGCTAAGGCAGAGTATGTTGCTCTGTCTGAGTTGTGCAAAGAGACTCAGTGGCTGCGCAGCCTCCTTGGCGAAATGACAGTACCACAGAAGGATGCCACGGTCCTACATGTGGACAACATGAGTGCCATCTCAATGGCTGAAGACGAGATAATCTCCCGACGAACAAAGGACATCGACATACGTTACCACTACTCACGTGACCTGGTCATGAAGAACGTGGTAGACTTGCAGCCCTGCGGAACAAAGAGCATGCTTGCTGACTGCATGACCAAGCCGCTGGATAGCAACTTGCACTATGATGGCATTCGTGGATTCGGCATGAGGAGTGCGGCAGAGGAAGGGTGAGCCCCAAGGCATTGATGGAGCCAAGTAAGCGCCAGATGGACAGAGGTGCAAGGGAGAGATCTGTTGAAATAGTATGCACCTTGTCCACTGCCTAGCTGGCTAGCTACACATACAGACAATGCATGCACTGCTCTGTGGAGTATGTCCCCTTGGTCTGTTATGAGATGGGCCAGGAATGCACTGCCCATAATGGGTATGTCCCCTGTGGCTCATCATAGGAACCATACCTTTTTGGCATGGTTGAATAGGCACCGGAGTCTCAAACAAGAGATCGCGGGTTCAAACCCCGCGACGGCCACATTTTTCTTTGTGGCCAAAACTTGGACAGGAAGCTTCTATGAAGCTTACTAAAAGCCTGGCTTGAGGATGACACTTGGCGGTCTAAGGACGCGCCAAGTAGGATTGTAGGTTGAGGTTGGCTCCAGTGGAGCCACTACAAGCAGAAGCTTTAGCAAAGCTCTGCAAGTATAAAAGCCTGTACCTTGCATGCATCCATTTACAGTTCTTGCCTTTGAGACTCCTCACAGAGTGTCCAACCAAAGGTAGACACTAAAGACCAACATGCGGACTTCGTGAGGTTGCAAACCAAACGAACCTAAAGTGTGGATCCCTCGTTCGAGGGTGATATGTTATCTTGGTTGCAATACCAAGAGCGGTTGGCGGCCTCCCATGTCGGGACCCGTTTTCTAGACCGTTGCTATCCGGCGCATTGACANACCGGTGGCTTGGCACGGCTATTGTGCGCAATGCCTTGACAAAGTTGGCGTGTGCCACTGACCATGACCACAAACTTATCCACGTGACTTTAACTTCTACGAATTGTAACACGAGTCAGCCACAGTCAGAGGGCCCGATCACAGTGCACATGTACTACGTATGCCCTTGCTGGTATGAACAAGGTAAGAACCCGGTGGCTTGGTGTGGCTATTGTGCGCAATGCCTTGACAAAGTTTACCTGTACAACTGACCATGACCACAAAGTTCACCAAGTTACTTTAACTTTTATGAATCATCACATGAGTCAGCCACTGTCAAAGTGCCCAGTCACAGTACACATGTACTATGCATGACCTTGCAGGTATAAACAAGGTAAAAAACCGGTGGCTTGGTGTGGCTATTGTGCGCAATGCTTTGACAAAGTTGTCATGTGCCACTGACCATGACCACAAAGTTTACCAAGTGACTTTAACTTCTACGAATCATAACACGAGTCAGCCACGATCAGAGTGTCCAATCACAGTGCACGTGTGCTAGGCATAAACTTGCAGGTATAAGCAAGGTACAACACTGGTGGCTCAGTGCGGCTATCATGCGCAATGCCTTGACAGAGTTGACACGTGCCACTGATCGTGACCACAATTTTATCCAAGTGACTTTAACTTCTACAAATTGTGGCACAAGTCAGCCACCGTCAGAGTGTCCAATCACAGTGCACATGTACTATGCATGACTTTGCAGGTATAAGCAAGGTAGAATATTGGTGGCTCGCTGTGGCTATTGTGTACAATGTCTTGACAAAGTTGGCATGTGCCACTGACCATGACCACAAAGTTAACCAGGTGAATTTAACTTCTACGCATCGTAACACGAGTTAGCCGCGGCCAGAGTGCCCAATCACAGTGCACATGTACTATGCATGACCTTGCAGGTATATACAGGGTAAAAAACCTGTGTCTTGGTATTGCTATTGTGCACAATGCCTTGCCAAAGTGGGCATGTGCAACTGACCATGACCACAAAGTTAACAAAGTACTTATAACTTCGACAAATTGGAGCACGAGTCAGCCACCGTCAGAGCGCTCAATCACAGTGTACATGTACTATGCATGACCTTGCAGGTATAAACAAGGTAGAATACTGGTGGCTTGGTGTGGCTATTGTGCACAATGCCTTGACAAAGTTGGCATGTGCCACTAACCATGACCACAAAATGTACCAAGTGACTTTCAGTTCTAGGAAGTTTAACACGAGTCAGCCACGGTCAGAGTGCCCAATTACAGTGCACATGTACTATGCATGACCTCTCAGGTATAAATAATGTAAAAACCCGGTGGCTCAGTGTGGCTATTGTGCGTAATACCTTGACAAAGGTGGCATGTCCCACTGACCATGACCACAAACTTTACCTAGTGAATTCAACTTCTATGAATCATCACATTATTCTGCTACAGTCAGAGTACCCAATCACAGTACACGTGTACTACGCATGACCTTGCAGATATAAACAAGGCAAGAAATTGGTGGCTTGGCGTGGCTATTGTGCGCAATGCCTTGACAAAGTTGGCATGTGCCACTGACCATGACCACAAAGTATAGCAAGTGACTTTAACTTCTACGCATCGTAACATGAGTCAGCCACGGTCAGAGTGCCCAATCACAGTGCACATCTAATATGCATGACCTTGCAGGTATAAACAAGGTAAACAAACCGGTGGCGTGGTGTGGCTATTGTGCGCTTTGCCCTGACAAAGTTGGCATGTGCAACTGACCATGACCACAAGTCTATCCAAGTACCTTAAACGTCTATGAATCATCACGCGAGTCAGCCATGGTTAGAGTACCCAATCATATTCAACTTGTGCTAGGCATAAGCTTGCAGGTATAAACAAGGTAAAACAGTGGTGGTTCAGTGCGGCTTTTGTGCGCGATGCCTTGACAAAGCTGGCATGTGCCACTGACCATGACCACAAAGTTATCCACGTGACTTTAACTTCTACCAATTGTAACATGAGTCAGCCATGGTCAGAGTGCCCAATGACAGTGCACATGTACTATGCATGACCTTGCAGGTATAAACAAGGTAAAAACCTGGTGACTTGGTGTCGCTATTGTGCGCAATGCCTTGACAAAGTTGGCCTGTGCAACTGACCGTGACAACAAAGTTAACCAAGTGACTTTAACTTCTATGAATCATCACATGAGTCAGCCACGGTCAGAGTGCCCAATCACAGTGCACCTGTAATATGCATAACCTTGCAGGTTTAAACAAGGTAAAAAATCGGTGGCATGGTGTGGCTATTGTGTGCAAAGCATTGACAAAGTTGGCATGTGCCACTGACCATGACCACAAGTTTATCCGAGTGACTTTAACTTCTACCAATTGTAACACAAGTTAGCCACGGTCAGAGTGCCCAATCACAGTGCACATGTACTATGCATGATCTTACAGGAACAAACAAGGTAGAATACTGTTGGCTCGGTGTGGCTTTTGTGTGCAATACCTTGACAATGTTGGCCTGTGCAACTAACCGTGACCACAAAGATAACCAAGTGACTTTAACTTCTATGAATCATCACACGAGTCAGCCACGGTCAGAGTACCCAATCACAGTGCACGTGTGCTAGGCATAAACTTGCAGGTATAAACAAGGTAAAGCACTGGTGGCTCGGTGCGGCTTTTGTGTGCGATGCATTGACAAAGTTGGCATGTGCCACTGACCATGACCACAAACGTATCCAAGTGACTTTAACTTCTACGAATCGTAACACGAGTCAGCCACGGTCAGAGTTAACACTCACAGTGCACATGTACTATGCATGACCTTGCTGGTGTGAACAAGGTACACAAACTGGTCACCTGGCACGGCTATTGTGTGCAATGCCTTGACAAGTTGGCCTGTGCCACTGACCATGACCACAAATTTATCCAAGTACCTGAAACAGCTATGAATCATGACACGAGTCAGCCACGTTCAGAGTGCCCAATCACAGTGCACGTGTACTAGGCATGTCCTTGCAGGTATAAACAAGGTAGAATACTGGTGGCTCGGTGTGGCTATTGTGGATAATGCCTTGACAAAGTTGGCATGTGCCACTGACCATGATCACAAATTTGTCCAAGTGATTTTAACTTCTAGGATTTGTAACACGAGTCAGCCACGGTCAGAGTGCCCAATCACAGTGCACGTGTGCTAGGCATAAACTTGTAGGTATAAACAAGGTGAAACACTGGTGGCTCAGGTTTGCTATTGTGCGCGATGCCTTGACAAAGTTTGCATGTGCCACTGACCATGACCACAAACGTATCCAAGTGACTTTAACTTCTACGAATCGTAACACGAGTCAGCCACGGTCAGAGTTAACACTCACAGTGCACATGTACTATGCATGACCTTGCTGGTGTGAACAAGGTACACAAACTGGTCACCTGGCACGGCTATTGTGTGCAATGCCTTGACAAGTTGGCCTGTGCCACTGACCATGACCACAAATTTATCCAAGTACCTTAAACGTCTACGAATCATGACACGAGTCAGCCACAGTCAGAGTGCCCAATCACAGTGCACGTGTGCTAGGCATAAACTTGTAGGTATAAACAAGGTGAAACACTGGTGGCTCAGGTTTGCTATTGTGCGCGATGCCTTGACAAAGTTTGCATGTGCCACTGACCATGAGCACAAACGTATCCACATGACTTTAACTTCTACGAACTGTAACACGAGTCAGCCACGGTCAGAGTGCCCAATTACAATGCACGTGTACTATGCATGACGTTGCACGTATAAGCTGTCCGTATTTTAGAGGAGGCCACATTCTCACTGATGAACTAGAGGATAGAGTCTGGTGCGTTCCTGAGGCGCGGGCAAGCTGGTGGGGCGAGCCGCAGCGCCAAAGCGCGGGCTACGTCCTAGACTGTGCCGCAGCAACACTCAGGTCAGCATGATGAAGTTGACATAAGAGATGGAGTTCAGGAAACACGGCTGGTAGAACATTGTCAGTACTTGGCGTGGGCGCAGCACCAAAGGTGCGTGCGCGATGAAGGAGGTAGGGGTCGCAGCGTAGTGAAGGCGGGCCGGTGATGATTGAGTAAGATAGGACCACGGCACTATGATGCGGGCAAGCCAGCGGGGCAAGCCACAGCAACCATGTGTGGGCCGCGAGTGAGAGGAGACGAACAAGCGGAGCGGAACGTAGGAGAGTGTGAGGCTGCAGAGTCAGGAAACCCGGGCTCACCACACTGACAAATGGAGCAAGTGTGCCGCAGCTGGAAGGCGGGCACATGCGATAATGAACGAAGAGGACGCTGCAGCCACAAGGGCGGGCATGAACAGAAGCATTGACTGATGGAGGCAAGAAAGGCACGGAGACCTGATTGAACCACAAGGGTTAACTTATTGCATGCAACTACAAGAACGTTTAAAGTAGTCCTAGTGCTTGTCCTAGATAGGAGTCCTTTGGCTATGGTGGGCGATGCGAGAGCAAAAGCCGCATACGTGCTTCTGCTTTGGCAGCTGGTGATGCCTTTGGTGTTCCTGGATCTTGTGGCGCCATTCCGAGATGGACCCGCCAGTCCCGTTGTGTTGTCGGTACACGGGGACCGGACTGCGGTTGTTTCGCTTTGTTGGCGGGAGCGGCGGGTTTCACCGTCGGTCTCCAGTCACATCGGACGGTTTGGATGGATTGTCCAATAAGGGCGCGATCACTAGAGGCAGGGACAGCGAAGCTCATCTGGCTGTTGCCAAACCAGGCTGTTGAGCCTCCCACGGTTGCTGGGATGCACCAGGCGGACGTGAACCAGGTTCTCTGGAATTTCCTCGGAAGGGGCAATTGGACATTGTGGCCGTGTGGGTTGTTTGACAACAAGGACCATGAGGATGCCCAGTGACATTGAGAATTATTTCCAACAGCCCCCCGGAATGTCACAATGTGATCAACATGAGGAGGAGTGAGAGAGTGGGACCAAAAAGGAAGACCAAGGAGTGGTGGAGAGTATGCTGGGATGATGATGGGAGTTTGGACAGTGCCTTGGACTGAGGGTGACGGTGACACGTTGTAGTGATGCTGGAGTGCAAGAGACGGGGGAAATGAATCACACGAGAATAATATGACTTGTGAAATTGGAAGACTGTGAAGTGAGAGTCTATATGAGTCTTCGGGAGAAGAATCTCAGAGGCATTGGGGTAGTAAGAAGCAGGCCACTGGGGACTGAGAGGGGAGGTTAGCAAGGAAATATGACACAAACGGAAATGACAGAAGATATGGAGATCTGGAATGAAGATGCATGACACGGAGTGTATTGAACAAGGTGTTACTGCGACGAGAGTCCTCTGAGAGAAAGGAAGTGTGCAGGACAGGTGAGAGAAGAGAGAACTGGGACACCAAGGTCAGGGAAGGCGTCAGGGATGAAGCGGCATCGTGGTTGCTTGTGGTGGTATGCATGCGGCGCTGAGAGGAGATGCAGGTTGAAGGCTGAGATGGGAGGTTGGTACAAGAGCTGGACAGAGACGAGCATGTGATGACATGTGGTGATAGCTTGGTGTGTCTCAGATGCGCGTACTTGGAGTGTGACTCATGATTGTGAGAGGTTGCTTGTGCTTGTGTGTGGTTGGAAGTGGTGATGGGAGACGGGTTGCTTCTTGGCAGATCCAGGAAGCTGAAGGAGGTTGCATCATGTGAGAACCAAGGTTAGAGAGTAGTGAGTGCAAAATGAGCTGGAAGGGTGCTCAGGCAGTGCTCAATGATGGTTTCAATTGTGCTGGTGATGACATGGAAGACAGCACGTAGGAAAGAAGCAAGCTACAGTGCATGGAGAAGGAAAGTGGAGGTAAACAGACCCAAGGCACAAGAAACCCAAAGGCAAAGGAGGGTGAGGTCATGGAGAAGAGCAGCAATGCTTTTGATGAACGGGAGGTTGATGGGAAGAGTGGCCAGACCTTGGTGAATTCTGGTAGCTGATGCCACTTGAGAGTTCTGATGCCACGTGGAGAGGGTGGAGCAGCGTGCACATAGAGAGAGAGGAGTATGACTGATGCTCTGTCCAGAGAGAGGTGCAAAGTGAAGGCTGGTTAAACTGGCAATGATGCCTTGGTTGACAAAGTGAATACGTTGCTGCTGCGGTATGGTGGATGTTGTGTTTTGGGATCAGGGATGAGGTAGGAACAGTGTCTCAGCATGGATTCCGAAGGTGAAAGTGACCAGTGTAGTAGCTCATGAGACAATATGGCGGAGTCCTTGTAGCACAATCTTGTTGACTCGAGAAAAACAGTCTAGCGGACGCCATACATGAGATAGGTGGACAGTCGTGCTCATTCTGACTTTGGAGAAAGAGGTGATGATCTTCTGCTGTCGTGGATGTAGTAGAGCAGATCTGATAGCTGGTGAGGTCGTTGGAGCCTTTGTTGAGGCAAGGCGTTTGTTAGACAGGTTACCAAGACAAATACAAGATGGAGCTCGGAGGAGATCGCTGATGATGAAGTGTTGCTACTGTTGTGCAAGGGGATGCTGTTGCTGGAAGTGCGGAAGCTGAGAATGCTGCCTCACCTTTTTAGTGAGGTGTAGTTGTACCAAACGGTGCCCATACACCGTTCAGTGATGCTGTCAGCACGGAGACCGGTGCCGAGGGAGGCGGATAACTGCTGGATGCTGTGGGGGATGGAACTGCTTATGCTGTAATGACCGAGTGCTGCTTCCGGTGGTGGGGTACAGCTGGTTGACGTGAGGAGCACCGTTCCTCAGCTGTGTCCATATACACCTGATGGATGTCGTTTTCACGTGGGATGCTGGTGAGGAGGACTGTTTGTGACTGGGAGATGATGTTCCCGCTATTGCGGAGGTGGTTGCTGGTGAATTCTGCTTTGGCGAGGCGTGTCAGGCGTCAGACGATGTCAACAGCAGACGAACGAGGATGATTTGCTGAGGATCTTTTGCCGTTCTCTGATACCATGTCAGTATTTTGGAGGAGGCCACATTCTCACTGATGAACTAGAGGATGGAGTCTGGTGCGTTCCCGAGGCGCGGGCGAGCTCGTGGGGCGAGCTGCAGCGCCAAAGCGCGTGCTACGTCCTACACTGTACCGCAGCAACACTCAGGCCAGCATGATGAAGTTGACATAAGAGATGGAATTTAGAAAACACGGCTGGTAGAAGATTGTCAGTACTTGGCGTGGACGCAGTACCAAAGGTACGGGCGCGATGAAGGAGGTAGGGGCCGCAGCGCAGTGAAGGCGGGCTGATGATGATTGAGTAAGAGAAAACCATAGCACTATGATGCGGGTAAGCCAGCTGGGCGAGCCACAGCAACCATGTGTGGGCCGCGAGTGAGTGAAGACGAACGAGCGGAGCAGAACGCAGGAGAGTGTGAGGCCGTAGGGTCAGGAAACCCGGGCTCACCACACTGACAAATGGAGCAAGTGGGCCGCAGCCGGAAAGCAGGCAGATGCGATAATGAACGAAGAGGACGCCGCAGCCACAAGGGCGGGCATGAACAGAAGCATTGACTGATGGAGGCAAGAAAGGTACGGGGACCTGATTGAACCACACGGGTTAACTTAATACATGCAATTACAAGAGCGTTTATAGTAGTCCTGGTGCTAGTCCTAGCTAGGAGTTTTTTGGCTACAATGGGAGATGCGAGAGCAGAAGCCGCAGACGCGCTTGTGCTGTGGCAGCTGGTGATGCCTTCGGTTTTCCTGGAGCTTGTGGTACCACTTCGCGACGGACCCGCCAGTCCCATTGTGTTGTCGGCATGCGGGGACCGGGCCGAGGTTGTTTCGCTTCGTTGGCGGGAGCAGCGGGTTTCACCGTCGGTCTCCAGTCACATCGGATGGCTCGGAAGGATTGTCCAATAAGGGCGCAATCACTAGAGGCGGGGACAGCAAAGCTCATCTGGCCGTTGCCAAACCAGGCTGTTGAGCCCCCCGCGGTTGCAGGGATGCACCAGGCGGACGTGAACCAGGTTCCCTGTAATTTCCTCGGAAGGGACAATGTACATTGTGGCCGTGTGGGATATTTGACGACAACAACCATGAGGATGCCCAGTGACATTGAGAATTATTTCCAACATATACAAGGTAAAATCCCGGTGGCTTTGTGTGGCTATTGTGCGCAATGCCTTGGCAAACTTGGCCTGTGCAACTGACCATGACCACAAAGTTCACCAAGTGACTTTAACGTCTATGAGTCATCACATGAGGCAGCCACGGTCAGAGTGCCCAATCACAGTGCACATGTACTATGCATGACCTTGCAGGTATAAACAAGGTGAAAGACCGGTGACTTGGTGTGGCTATTGTGCGCAATGCTTTGACAAAGTTGGCATGTGCCACTGACCACGACCAAAAAGTATACCAAGTGACTTAAACTTCCACGAATTGTAACACGAGTCAGCCGCGGTCAGAGTGCCCAGTCACAGTGTACGTGTAATATGCATGACCTTGCAGGTATAAACAAGGTAAAAAACCGGTGGCTTGGTGTGGCTATTGTGCGCAATGCCTTCACAAAGTTGGCATGTGCCACTTACCATGACCAAACATTTATCCAAGTGACTTTAACATCTACGAATTGCAACACCAGTCAGCCACGGTCAGAGTGCCCAATCACAGTGCACATGTACTATGCATGCTCTTACAGGTGCAAATAAGGTAGAATACTGGTGGCTCGATGTGGCTATTGTGCGCAATGCCTTGACAAATTTAGCCTGTGCAACTAACCATGACAACAAAAATAACAAAGGGACTTTAACTTCTAGGAATCATCACATGACTCAGCCACAGCCAGAGTGCCCAATCACAGTGCATGTGTGCTAGGCATAAACTTGCAGGTATAAACAAGGTTAAACACTGGTGGCTCGGTGCGGCTATTGTGTGTGATTTCTTGACAAAGTTGGCATGTGCCACTGACCATGACCACAAAGTTTACCAAGTACCTTAAACATCTATGAATCATAACACGAGTCAGCCACGGTCAGAGTGTCCAATGACAGTGCAGATATACTGGGCATTATCTTGCAGGTGCAAACAAGGTAGAATACTGGTGGCTATGTGTGGCTATTGTGCGCAATGCCTTGAAAAATTTGGCCTGTGCAACTAGCCATGACCACAAAAATAACCAAGGGACTTTAACTTCTATGAATCATCACATGAGTCAGCCACGGCCAGAGTGCCCAATCACAGTGCATGTGTGCTAGGCATAAACTTCCAGGTATAAACAAGGTACAATACTGGTGGCTCGGTGCGGCTATTGTGCGCAATGTCTTGACAAATTTGGCATGTGCCACTGACCATGACCACAACGTTTACCAGGTACCTTAAACGGATATGAATCATAACACGAGTCAGCCACGGTCAGAGTGTCCAATAACAGTACAGATATGCTGGGCATGATCTTGCAGGTCCAAACAAGGTAGAATACTGGTGGCTCGGTGTGGCTATTGTGCGCAATGCCTTGACAAAGATGGTGTGTGCCACTGACCATGACCACAAATGTATCCAAGTGACTTCTACTTCTATTGATCATAACACAAGTCAGCCGCAGTCAGAGTGTTTAATCGCAGTGCAGATGTACTAGGCATGATCTTGCAGGTGCAAACAAGGTACAATACTGGTGGCTCGGTGTTGCTATTGTGCGCAATGCCTTGACAAAGGTGGCATGTGCCACTGACCATGGCCACAAAGTTTACCACGTGACTTTAACTTCTACGAATCGTAACACGAGTCAGCCACGGTCGGAGTGCCCAATCACAGTGGACATGTACTATGCATGACCTTGCTGGTACAAACAAAGTAAAAACCCGGCTGGCTTGGTGTGGCTATTGTGTGTAATGCATTGACAATGTTTGCATGTGCAACTGACCATGACCACAAAGTAAACCAAGTGATTATAACTTCTACAATTTGTAACACGAGTCAGCCACGGTTAGAGTGCCCAATCACAGTGCAAATGTACTATGCATGATATTGCAGGTATAAACAAGGTAGAATATTGGTGGCTCGGTGTGGCTATTGTGCACAATGCCTTGACAAAGTTGGCATGTGCCACTGACCATGACCACAAAGTTTACCAAGTGACTTTAACGTCTACGAATTGTAACATGAGTCAGCCACGGTCAGAGTGCCCAATTACAGTGCAAATGTACTATGCATGACACTGCATGTATAAACAAGGTAAAAACCCGGTGACTCGTTGCGGCTATTGTGCGCAATGCCTTGACAAAGTTGGCATGTGCCACTGACCATGACCACAAAGTGTACCAAGTGACTTTAACTCATATGAATCGTCACATGAGTCAGCCACAGTCAGAGTATCCAATCACAGTGCACGTATACTATGCATGACCTTGCAGGTATAAACAAGGTAAAACATTGGTGGCTTGGTGTGGCTATTGTGCGCAATGCCTCGACAATGTTGGCATGTGCCACTGACCATGACCACAAAGTGTACCAAGTGACTTTAACTTCTACGCATCGTAACACGAGTCAGCCACGGTCAGAGTGCCCAATCACAGTGCATATGTTCTATGCATGACCCTACAGGTATAAAAGGGTTAAAAAACCGGTGTCTTGGTGTGGCTATTGTGCACAATGCCTTGACAAAGTTGGCATGTGCAACTGACCATGACCACAAATTTAACCAAGTACGATGAACGTCTACGAATTGTAACACAAGTCAGCCACGGTCAGAGTGCCCAATCACAGTGCACATGTACTATGCATGACCTTGCAGGTATAAAAAAGGTAGAATATTGGTGGCTCGGTGTGGCTATTGTGCACAACGCCTTGACAAAGTTGGCATGTGCCACTGACCATGCCCACAACGTTTACCAAGTGACTTTAACGTCTATGAATCCTCACATGAGTCAGCCAAAGTTAGTGTGCCCAGTCACAGTGCACGTGTACTATGCACGACCTTGCAGGCATAAACAAGGTAACAATTTGGTGGCTTGGTGTAGCTATTGTGCGTAATGCACTGACAAAACTGGCACGTGCCACTGACCATGACCACAAACTGTACCAAGTGAGTTTGACTTCTACACATCGTAACACGAGTCAGCCACGGTCAGAGTGCCCAATCACAATGCAAATATTATATGCATGACCTTGCAAGTGTAAACAAGGTCAAAACCCGGTGGCTTGGTGAAGATATTGTGGGCAATGCATTGACAAAGTTGGCCTGTGGAACTAACCATGACCACAAAGTGAACCAAGTCATTCTAAATATATGAATCATCACATCATCATCATCATCATCATCATCATCATCATCCAAGTACCTTAACCAGCTATGATTAATGACACGTGTCAGCAACGGTCATAGTGCCCAATCATAGTGCACGTGTAATATGCATGACGTTGCAGGTATGAACAAGGTAAAAACCTGGTGGCTTGGTGTGGCTTTTGTAGGCAATGCCTTGACAAAGTTTGCATGTGCAACTGACCATGACCACAAATTTATCCAATAACCTTAAACGTCTATGAGTCATGACACGAGTCAGCCACGGTCAGCGTGCCCAATCACAGTGCATATGTACTATGCATGACCTTGCCGGTATGAACAGGGTATGAATCGGGTAGCTTGGCATGGCTATTGTGCGCAATGCTTTGACGAAGTTGGCCTGTGCCACTGACCATGACCACAATCTATCCAAGTACCTTAAACGGCTATAAATCATGACACGATTCAGCCACGGTCAGAGTGCCCAATCACAGTGCACGTTCGCTAGACATAAACTTGCAGGTATAAACAATGTAAAAACCTGGTGGCTTGCCATGGCTACTGTGGGCAATGCCCTAAAAAGCGTTGGCATGTGCCACTGACCATGACCACAAATTTATCCAAGTGACATTAACTTCTATGAATCATAACATAAGTAAACCACGGTCAGAGTGCCCAATCACAGTGCATGTGTAGTATGCATGACTTTGCTGGTATAACCAATGTAAAAATCCAGTGGCTTGGCATGGCTATTGTGGGCAATGNCGAATTGTAACACGAGTCAGCCACGGTCAGAGTGCCCAATCACACTGCACGTGTGATATGCATGACCTTGCAGGTATAAACAAGGTAAAGAACCGGTGGCTTGGTTTGGCTATTGTGTGCAATGCCTTGACAAAGTTGGCCTGTGCAACTGACCATGACCACAAATGTATCCAAGTGACATTAACTTCTATTGATCATAACACGAGTCAGCCACGGTCAGAGTGTCCAAACACAGTGCAGATGTACCAGGCATGATATTGCAGGTACAAACAAGGTAGAATACTGGTGGCTCGGTGTGGCTATTGTGCACAATGTCTTGACAAAGTTGGCATGTACCACTGACTGTGACCACAAACGTATCCAATTGTCTTTAATTTCTACGATTTGTAACACGAGTCAGCCACAGTAAGATGTCGGAGTATGAATCTGACAGAGCACAAAACCAGCCCCAGAGAAATTCTCGATAAAGGTTCAGCTTCAGCCAGAACCACCTCGATCAGCACTCCTCACTAGCCGTTAATGGTCCTCGACCGACCAACGGACTTCCTACCGAGTCATCCCCTAATAAGCGGAATCTCCGCAAGCGCATCCGGCTAGCGCAGAAGAAGCCGTTGCTCATGCTTTTCCTTTGTCCTGCTGTATATATGGAGGATTTTCATTCCCTCCTCAATTAACCAGAACAGTTCTGCACATCCTGTTCCCTTCTGGTTCCGCGGCTTCGCCGCCGTGTCCTCACTCTGCACTCACCCTGCCTTCGCCAACTTCGCCTGCCAGCTCTCGTCGCTTCATCACTCGTGACTCTTCGCTGACTCCTTGTACATCTCTCGCCTCACTCCCGTGCTCTCTCACTGCTCCCTGTCTACCTTGGAGCTCCAGTCTCTAACCTCTCTCGAGGCCCTGAGGTTGACTCCCGGGGACTTCTTTTGCCCTACCACTTGTGTAAGTCTGCTTGCCCGCTTCTCCATGTCTCCGTGCTTCTGCCTGCTTCTGCTCCTGCCGTCCCCACTCATTACATTCCTCTGTCATGGTATCAGAGCATCAGGTAACATCACCTGGTGTCCCGTGACCGAGTCATCGCTCTGCCGCCACCTACGCCTCCCTCCTCAAAGCTACACGTCTCCGCCGCCATTTCCGCCGCCCCGCGCCCCTCCGCTTCGTCAGTAACTGACTTCAGCAGCATCGCTTAAAGTGCTCCTCGCGCTGACACAACGTCTTGTCATCCTAAGGAAGCCATGTGCCTAGTCCGCGCCCGTGGCCAACAATTGGTGACTTGCCGTGCAGAACAGCCGCAAGCAGTACCCGAGCCGCCGCCCACCGTCAATTTCCGAGAGGCTTCCTGCCGCCTGCCATCTGCCACCTCGTGTCACCTCCGCCTCCACAAGCACCTTCGCTCTTCTCTTCTCTCCTCATCAGCTTCATCTGCTTTATCTGCCTCATATCCTCGCCGCACCGCGCCGCATCCTCACACCACCCTCTCGCGTCGTTAGCAGCAGCAGTGGATCTCCCGCCGTTAGGATATCGGACACCACCAGTCTTCCTGCTCCCACTGCGAGCCAACTGGGGACCAAGTCGTCACTCTCCTGACAATCAAGTGGATCAGTGTCTCTGCTCGTCATAGGACTTCCTCTGCTACAACCGACTTCCTCTTGCTGCCAGGATATCGGACACCACCAGTCTTCCTGCCCGTCGGTCTCGGGCCAACTGGGGAACAAGCCGTCACTCTCCTGAAAGCAGAGACTTGGTTGTTGCGTGCCGCCTCCCTCCTTGCCATCCTCTGCTTCCACCGCTTCGCCAACAGTTGTTCTCTTGCTCATCCGCACCTACCTCTGTCGCGCTCAACCTCCTTCCTCAAGCATCAGTTTCAGCTGGCTTCCTCAAGCCGCCCTCTGCCATCTGCATGGTTTACGCCGTCTTCTCATCAGCTCATCCTCATCTGCCTCCTCGAGCCGCTCTCAGCCCTCATCCGCGCCGCCTTCAGCATCCGCCGTCATCATCCGTGGCTATTGTGTGCAAAGCCTTAACAAAGTTGGCATGTGCCACTGACCATGACCACAAGTTTATCCGAGTGACTTTGACTTCTACCAATTGTAACACGAGTTAGCCACGGTCAGAGTGCCCAATCACAGTGCACATGTACTATGCACGATCTTGCAAGAACAAACAAGGTAGAATACTGGTGACTCCGTGTGGCTTTTGTGTGCAACACCTTGACAAAGTTGGCCTGTGCAACTAACCATGACCACAAAGATAACCAAGTGACTTTAACTTCTATGAATCATCACATGAGTCAGCCACGGTCAGACTACCCAATCACAGTGCACGTGTGCTAGGCATAAACTTGCAGGTATAAACAAGGTAAAGCACTGGTGGCTCGGTGCGGCTTTTGTGTGCGATGCATTGACAAAGTTGGCATGTGCCACTGACCATGACCACAAACGTATCCAAGTGACTTTAACTTCTACGAATCGTAACACGAGTCAACCACGGTCAGAGTTAACACTCACTGTGCACATGTACTATGCATGACCTTGCTGGTATGAACAAGGTAAAAAACCTGGTCACCTGGCACGGCTATTGTGTGCAATGCCCTGACAAGTTGGCCTGTGCCACTGACAATGACCACAAATTTATCCAAGTACCTTAAACAGCTATGAATCATGACACGAGTCAGCCACGTTCAGAGTGCCCAATCACAGTGCACATGTACTAGGCATGTCCTTGCAGGTATAGACAAGGTAGAATACTGGTGGCTCGGTGTGGCTGTTGTGGATAATGCCTTGACAAAGTTGGCATGTGCCACTGACCGTGATCACAAATTTGTCCAGGTGATTTTAACTTCTAGGATTTGTAACACGAGTCAGCCACGGTCAGAGTGCCCAATCACAGTGCACGTGTGCTAGGCATAAACTTGTAGGTATAAACAAGTGAAAACACTGGTGGCTCAGGTTTGCTATCGTGCGCGATGCCTTGACAAAGTTTTCATGTGCCACTGACCATGACCACAAACGTATCCACGTGACTTTAACTTCTACGAACTGTAACACGAGTCAGCCACGGTCAGAGTGCCCAATTACAATGCACGTGTACTATGCATGACCTTGCAGGTATAAGCTGTCAGTATTTTGGAGGAGGCCACATTCTCACTGATGAACTAGAGGATAGAGTCTGGTGCGTTCCTGAGGCGCGAGCAAGCTCGTGGGGTGAGCCGCAGCGCCAAAGCGCGGGCTACGTCCTAGACTGTGCCGCTGCAACACTCAGGTCAGCATGATGAAGTTGACATAAGATATGGAATTCAGAAAACACGGCTGGTAGAATATTGTCAGTACTTGGCGTGGGCGCAGCACCAAAGGTGCGTGCGCGATGAACGAGGTAGGGGTCGCAGCGTAGTGAAGGCGGGCCGATGATGAAAGAGTAAGATAGGACCGCGGCACTATGATGCGGGCAAGCAAGCGGGGCGAGCCACAGCAACCATGTGTGGGCCGCGAGTTAGTGGAGACGAACAAGCGGATCGAAATGTAGGAGAGTGTGAGGCTGCAGAGTCAGGAAACCCGGGCTCACCACACTGACAAATGGAGCAAGTGTGCCGCAGCTGGATGGCGGGCACATGCGATAATGAACGAAGAGGACACCGGAGCCACAAGGACGGGCATGAACAAAAGCATTGACTGATGGAGGCAAGAAAGGCACGGAGACCTGATTGAACCACAAGGGTTAACTTATTGCATGCAACTACAAGAACGTTTAAAGTAGTCCTAGTGCTTGTCCTAGCTAGGAGTCCTTTGGCTATGGTGGGCGATGCGAGAGCAGAAGCCGCAGACGTGCTTCTGCTTTGGCAGCTGGTGATGCCTTTGGTGTTCCTGGAGCTTGTGGCGCCACTCCGAGATGGACCCGCCAGTCCCATTGTGTTGTCGGTATGCGGGGACCGGGCTGCGGTTGTTTCGCTTCGTTGGCGGGAGCGGCGGGTGTCACCGTCGGTCTCCAGTCACATCGGATGGTTTGGATGGATTGTCTGATAAGGGCGCGATCACTAGAGGCAGGGACAGCGAAGCTCATCTGGCCGTTGCCAAACCAGGCTGTTGAGCCTCCCGCGGTTGCTAGGATGCACCAGGCGGACGTGAATCAGGTTCTCTGGAATTTCCTCGGAAGGGGCAATTGGACATTGTGGCCGTGTGGGATGTTTGACAACAAGGACCATGAGGATGCCCAGTGACATTGATAATTATTTCCAACAGCCTCCCGGAATGTCACAATGTGATCAACATGAGGAGGAGTGAAGCAGTGGGACCAAAAAGGAAGACTAAGGAGTGGTGGAGAGTATGCTGGGATGATGATGGGAGTTTGGGCAGTGCCTTGGACTGAGGGTGACGGTGGCACGTTGTCGTGATGCTGGAGTGCAAGAGACGGGGGAAATGAGTCACACGAGAATGATATGACTTGTGAAATTGGAAGACTGTGAAGTGAGAGTCTATATGAGTCTTGGGGTGAAGAATCTCAGAGGCATTGGGGTAGTAAGAAGCAGGCCACTGGGGACTGAGAGGGGAGGTTAGCAAGGAAAGATGACACAAACGGAAATGACAGAAGATATGGAGATCTGGAATGAAGATGCATGATAGGGAGTGTGTTGAACAAGGTGTTACTGCGACGAGAGTCCTCTGAGAGAAAGGAAGTGTGCAGGACAGGTGAGAGAAGAGAAAGCTGGGACACCAAGGTCAGGGAAGGCGTCAGGGATGAAGCGGCACCGTGGTTGCTTGTGGTGGTATGCATGCGGCGCTGAGAGGAGATGCAGGTTGAAGGCTGAGATGGGAGGTTGGTGCAAGAGCTGGACAGAGACGAGCATGTGATGACATGTGGTGATAGCTTGGTGTGTCTGAGATGCGCATACTTCGAGTGTGACTCGTGATTGTGAGAGGTTGCTTGTGCTTGTGTGTGGTTGGAAGTGGTGATGGGAGACGGGTTGCTTCTTGGCAGATCCAGAAAGCTGAATGAGGTTGGATCATGTGAGAACCAAGGGTAGAGAGTAGTGAGTACAAAATGAGCTGGAAGGGTGCTCAGGCAGTGCTCAATGATGGTTTCAATTGTGCTGGTGATGGCATGGAAGACAGTTGGTAGGAAAGAAGCAAGATACAGTGCATGAAGAAGGAAAGTGGAGGTAAACAGACCCAAGGCACAATAAACCCAAAGGCAAAGGAGGGTGAGGTCATGGAGAAGAGCAGCAATGCTTTTGATGAACAGGAGGTTGAGGGGAAGAGTGGTCAGGCCTTGGTGAATTCTGGTTGCTGATGTCACTTGAGATTTCTGATGCCACGTGGAGAGGGTGGAGCAGCGTGCACATAGACAGAGAGGAGTAGGACTGATGCTCTGTCCAGAGAGAGGTGCAAAGTGAAGACTGGTTAAACTGGCAGTGATGCCTTGGTCGACAAAGTGAAGACGTTGCTGCTGCGGTATGGTGGATGTTGTGTTT
This sequence comes from Penium margaritaceum, assembly GCA_023375785.1. Lineage (NCBI taxonomy): Eukaryota > Viridiplantae > Streptophyta > Zygnematophyceae > Desmidiales > Peniaceae > Penium > Penium margaritaceum. The sequence goes on from SZWC01000207.1 coordinate 337,115, forward strand.
TGGGATCAGGGATGAGGTAGGAACAGTATCTCAGCACGGACTCTGAATGTGAAAGTGACCAGTGTAGTAGCTCATGAGACAATATGGCGGAGTCCTTGCAGCACAATCTTTTTGACTCGAGAAAAATAGTCTAGCGGACCCCATCCATGAGATAGGTGGACAGTCGTGCTCATTCTGACTTTGGAGAAAGAGGTGATGATCTTCTGCTGTTGTGGATGTAGTATAGCAGATTAGATAGCTGGTAAGGTCGTTGGAGCCTTTGTTGAGGCGAGGCGTTTGTTAGACAGGTTACCAAGACAAAGACAAGATGGAGCTCGGAGGAGATCACTGATGATAAAGTGTTGCTACTATTGTGCAAGGGGATGCTGTTGCTGGAAGTGCGGAAGCTGAGAATGCTGCTTCATTATTTTAGTGAGGTGTAGTTGTACCAAACGGTGCCCATACGCCGTTCAGTGATGCTGTCAGCACGGAGTCCGGTCCTGAGGGAGGCGGATAACTACTGGATGCTGTGGGGGATGGAACTGCTGATGCTGTAATGACCGAGTGCTGCTTCCGGTGGTGGGGTACAGCTGGTTGCCGTGAGGAGCACCGTTCCTCAGCTGTGTCCATACACACCTGACGGATGTCGTTTTCACGTGTGATGCTGGTGAGGAGGACTGTTTGTGATTGGGAGATGATGTTCCCGCTGTTGCGGAGGCGGTTGCTGGTGAAGTCTGCTTCGGCGAAGCGTGTCAGGCGTCAGAAGATGTCAACGTCATATGAACGAGGATGATTTGCTGAGGATCGTTCGCCATTCTCTGATACCATGTCAGTATTTTGGAGGAGGCTACGTTCTCACTGATGAACTAGAGGATGGAGTCTGGTGCGTTCCCGAGGCGCGGGCAAGCTCGTGGGGCGAGCCGCAGCGCCAAAGCGCGTGCTATGTCCTACACTGTACCGCAGGAATACTCAGGTCAGCATGATGAAGTTGACATAAGAGATGGAATTTAGAAAACACGGCTGGTAGAAGATTGTCAGTACTTGGCGTGGACGCAGCACCAAAGGTATGGACGCGATGAAGGAGGTAGGGGCCGCAGCGCAGTGAAGGCGGGCTGATGATGATTGAGTAAGAGAAAACCATAGCACTATGATGCGGGTAAGCCAGCGGGGCGAGCCACAGCAACCATGTGTGGGCCGCGAGTGAGTGAAGACGAACGAGCGGAGCAGAACACAGGAGAGTGTGAGGCCGTAGAGTCAGGAAACCCGGGCTCACCACAC
>SZWC01000207.1:415070-431880 GCA_023375785.1 Penium margaritaceum
CTTGACAAAGTTGGCATGTGCCACTGACCATGACCACAAAGTGTACCAAGTGACTTTGACTTCTACGCATCGTAACACGAGTCAGCCATGGTCAGAGTGCCCAATCACAATGCAAATCTAATATGCATGACCTTGCAAGTGTAAACAAGGTCAAAACCCGGTGGCTTGGTGAAGATATTGTGGGCAATGCATTGACAAAGTTGGCCTGTGAAAGTAACCATGACCACAAAGTGAACCAAGTCATTTTAAATATATGAATCATCACATCATCATCATCATCATCATCATCCAAGTACCTTAACCAGCTATGATTAATGACACGAGTCAGCAACGGTCATAGTGCCCAATCACAGTGCACGTGTAATATGCATGACGTTGCAGGTATAAACAAGGTAAAAACCCGATGGCTTGGTGTGGCTTTTGTGCGCAATGCCTTGACAAAGTTTGCATGTGCAACTGATGATGACCACAAGTTTATCCAATTACCTTAAACGTCTATGAATCATGACACGAGTCAGCCACGGTCAGCATGCCCCATCACAGTGCATATGTACTATGCATGACCTTGCTGGTATGAACAGGGTATGAACCGGGTAGCTTGGCATGGCTATTGTGCGCAATGCTTTGACGAAGTTGGCCTGTGCCACTGACCATAACCACAATTTATCCAAGTACCTTAACCGGCTATGAATCATGACACGAGTCAGCCACAGTCAGAGTATCCAATCACAGTGCACGTGTAGTATGCATGACCTTGCAGGTATAACCAATGTAAAAACCCAGTGGCTTGGTATGGCTATTGTGCGCAATGCTTTGACGAAGTTGGCCTGTGCCACTGACCATAACCACAATTTATCCAAGTACCTTAACCGGCTATGAATCATGACACGAGTCAGCCACAGTCAGAGTATCCAATCACAGTGCACGTGTAGTATGCATGACCTTGCAGGTATAACCAATGTAAAAACCCAGTGGCTTGGTATGGCTATTGTGCGCAATGCCTTGAAAACGTAAGCATGTGCGACTGACCATGACCACAAATTTATCAAAGTGACTTTAAATTCTACGAATTGTAACACGAGTCAGCCACAGTCAGAGTGCCCAATCACACTGCACGTGTGATATGCATGACCTTGCAGGTATAAACAAGGCAAAGAACCGGTGGCTTGGTTTGGCTATTGTGTGCAATGCCTTGGCAAAGTTGGCCTGTGCAACTGACCATGACCACAAATGTATCCATTTGACATTAACTTCTATTGATCATAACACGAGTCAGCCACGGTCAGAGTGTCCAAACGCAGTGCAGATGTACTAGGCATGATATTGCAGGTGCAAACAAGGTAGAAAACGGGTGGCTCGGTGTGGCTATTGTGCACAATGTCTTGACAAAGTTGGCATGTGCCACTGAATGTGACCACAAACGTATCCAAGTGTCTTTAATTTCTACGATTTGTAACACGAGTCAGCCACAGTAAGATGTCGGAATATGAGTCTGACAGAGCACAAAACCAGCCCGAGAGAAATTCTCAATAAAGGTTCAGCTTCGGCCAGAACCACCTCGGTCAGCACTCCTCGCTAGCCGTTAATGGTCCTTGACCGACCAACGGACTTCCTACCGAGTCATCCCCTAATAAGCGGAATCTCCGCAAGCGCGTCTGGCTAGCGCAGAAGAAGCCGTTGCTCATGCCTTTCCTTTGTCCTGCTGTATATATGGAGGATGTTCATTCCCTCCTCAATTAACCATAGCAGTTCTGCACATCCTGTTCCCTTCTGGTTCCGCGGCTTCGCCGCCGTGTCCTCACTCTGGTCTCACCCTGCCTTCGCCAACTTCGCCTGCCAGCTCTCGTCGCTTCATCACTCATGACTCTTCGCTGACTCCTTGTACATCTCTCGCCTCACTCCCGTGCTCTATCACTGCTCCCTGTCTACCTTGGAGCTCCAGTCTCTAACCTCTCTCGAGGCCCTGAGGTTGACTCCCGGGGACTTCTTTTGCCCTACCACTTGTGTAAGTCTGCTTGCCCGCTTCTCCATGTGTGCGTGATTCTGCCTGCTTTTGCTCCTGCCGTCCCCGCTCATTACATTCCTCTGTCATGGTATCAGAGCATCAGGTAACATCACCTGGTGTCCCGTGACCGAGTCATCGCTCTGCCGCCACCTACGCCTCCCTCCTCAAAGCTGCACGTCTCCGCCGCCGTTTCTGCCGCCCCGCGCCCCTCCGCTTCGTCAACAGCTGACTTCAGCAGCATCGCTTAAAGTGCTCCTCGCGCTGACACAACGTCTTGACATCCCAAGGAAGTCCTGCGCCTAGTCCGCGCCCGTGGCCAACAATTGGTGACTTGCCGTGCTGAACAGCCGCAAGCAGTACCCGAGCCGCCGCCCACCGTCAATTTCCGAGAAGCTTCCTGCCGCCTGCCATCTGCCATCTCGTGTCACCTCCGCCTCCACAAGCACCTTCGCTCTTCTCCTCTCTCCTCATCAGCTTCATATGCTCTATCTGCCTCATCTCCTCGCCGCACTGCGCCGCGTCCTCACACCGCCCTCTCGCGTCGTTAGCAGCAGCAGTGGATCTCCTGCCGTTAGGATATCGGACACCATCAGTCTTCCTGCTCCCACTGCGAGCCAACTGGGGAACAAGTCGTCACTCTCCTGACAATCAAGCGGATCAGTGTCTCTGCTCGTCATACGACTTCCTCTGCTGCAACCGACTTCCTCTTGCTGCCAGGATATCGGACACCACCAGTCTTCTTGCCCGTCGGTCTCGGGCCAACTGGGGAACAAACCGTCACTCTCCTGAAAGCAGAGACTTGGTTGTTGCGTGCCGCCTCCATCCTCGCTATCCTTTGCTTCCACCGCTTTGCCAACAGTCGTTCTCTTGCTCATCCGCACCTACCTCTGTCGCGCTCAACCTCCTTCCTCAAGCATCAGTTTCAGCTGGCTTCCTCAAGCCACCCTTTGCCATCTACATTGTTTGCGCCGTCTTCTCATCAGCTCATCCTCGTTTGCCTCCTCGAGCCACTCTCAGCCCTCATCTGCACCGCCTTCAGCATCCGCCGTCATCATCAGCAATCCTCATCAGCGTACGTGGTTTTGCCCCTGCGCCCACTCAGTCATCCGTTGTCTTCGCCATCATCGCTTCCTCCATTTCAGCTTCCGCTCGGCACAAGGATCCGCCCGGTCGCATCGCCTTTCCCGCGACGACCTGCGCCCACGCCTAAACTTCCTGCAGCGCACGCGGTTTCACCCTTGTGCCCATTTGTCTTTCATCAGCTTCCGCTTCCTCGTTGTTTGCATCTGCAATCACCTCATAGACCCGCACGAGCTAGCTGCCCGCTTCACAGCAGCCTGCACCCACGCCTGAGGCAGGTATATCGCGGCGCGTTGGCTCTTGCCCTCCCCTTGCCGCATTCTACTCCCCTATTTCATTGTGCACGTGGTTCCTCCCCTGCGCCCACTCATCAATCAATCACCTCCTCCGCTTCTGCATCGCTTTCAGCTCGGCACAAGGACCCGCCTGGTCGCATCGCCTGTTTTGCAACGACCTGCACCCACGCCGAAAACGTTCTCATCGCACGTGGTTTCGCCCCTGCGCCCACTCAAATTCCGCCTCCTCATCATCATCAGCATCTGCGACCAGCACAAGGATCTGCACGAGCTAGCTGTCCGCTTCGTAGCAGCCTGCACCCACGCCGGAAACAGATTTCTCGCGGCGCGTTGGCATCCGCCTTCCCCTTGCCGCATTCTACTCCTCTCATTCGAAGCGCACGAAGTTCCATCCCTGCGCTCACTCCGTCATTCAGCATTCTCAGCCATCATCAGCCTGCTTCATCTTCCTCCGATATCATCAAACTCACCCATCACTCATTGACACAGCATTCTGCACTCATCAGCCGCGATCATCAGTTCCTCCTCACGTGCCTCACTAAACCATCACCCTCACCAAACTCATCCAGGTTCCGCTCCCTGCCATCAACAGTCTCACCTTGCCCCATTATGGCTGCTCCTCCTCCTCATCAAGTTCCGCCCATTGCAGTACTGGCTGAAGACGGCTCCAACGTGCATACATGGTCAGCTTCAGTTTTGCTCCGAGCTGTCGGATGGTCTGTCCGAGGACATGCCTTCGTCAACCTCCTTCGAGGGTCTATCGAATACAACATCGATAGAGAAAGCTTGTCCTCAGACGACTACTACGTGAACATCCAACAGATCACCTTTAAGGCGGTTTGCGATCAACTTTGACCCCTTGTACATCCCTCCTACCATCATCACTTCAGCTAAGCCCACACTACCCCACTGCTTTTGCTCCGAATTCTTTATCAAGGGTGGTGGCGTCACTGGCTCAAAGGCGTCTGCACCAACATGCCAGTCCTACCCACACTGGCCGGTAAAATGGACCCTTTGCCCTCCTTTGGCCGCCATGAAGGGTGGAAACAAACACAGGAATGGGCTGGACAGGCATACAGGTTCCTCTACCCAGTCTTCCTGCTGCACTACAGCATAACGGACTGTCTGTTTAGTGATCGGCTCTATGTCGGACCACCAGATCAAAGAAGAGAATCATATGCTGAGGTCAATCAGCAAGTGCGCAAGGAACTGAAAACCGTCATGCACAGGACCCATCATGCCCTCGTTGACGCATATCAAGAAGACCTCGGAGAAATCTGGTCCTACTTCCTCTCCTCTCGGTGACTCGGTCGCTCCATTAACATGGAACGAACCTACTCACACAGGTGAACTGTGAGATTCAAGGGGGGTGTCGGTATATGAATCTGACAGAGCACAAAACCAGCCTGAGAGAAATTCTCAATAAAGGTTCAGCTTCGGCCAGAACCACTTCGGTCAGCACTCCTCACTAGCCGTTAATGGTCCTCGATCGACCAACGGACTTCCTACCGAGTCATCCCCTAATAAGCGGAATCTCCGCAAGCGCGTCCGGCTAGCGCATAAGAAGCCGTTGCTCATGCCTTTCCTTTGTCCTGCTGTATATTCGGAGGATGTTCATTCCCTCCTCAATTAACCAGAACAGTTCTGCACATCCTCTTCCCTTTTGGTTCCGCGGCTTCGCAGCCGTGTCCTCACTCTGCTCCCATCCTGCCTTCGCCAACTTCGTCTGCCAGCTCTCGTCGCTTCATCACTCGTGACCCTTCACTCACTCCTTGTACATCTCTTGCCTCACTCCCGTGCTCTCTCACTGCTCCCTGTCTACCTTGGAGCTCCAGTCTCTAACCTCTCTCGAGGCCCTGAGGTTGACTCCCGGGGACTTCTTTCGCCCTTCCACTTGTGTCAGTCTGCTTGCCCGCTTCTCCATGTCTCCGTGCTTTTGCCTGCTTGTGCTCCTGCCGTCCCGCTCATTACATTCCTCTTACATAAGAGTGCCCAAGTAGAGTGCACATGTACTACGCGTGACCTTGCAGGTATAAACAAGGTTAAAAAACCGGTGGCTTGGTGTGGCTATTGTGTGCAATGCCTTGACAAAGTTGGCATGTGCCACTGACCATGACCACAAATGTATCCAAGTGACTTTAACTTCTTTGAATTGTANTTAACTTCTATGAATCATCACATGAGTCAGCCACAGTCAGAAAGACCAATCACAGTGCATGTGTGCTAGGCATAAACTTGCAGGAGTAAACAAGGTAGAACACTGTTGGCATGTGCCATTGACCATGACGACAAACGTATCCAAGTGACTTTAACTTCTACAAATCGTAACACGAGTCAGCCACGGCCAGAGTGCCCAATCACAGTGCTCATGTACTATGGATGATCTTGCTGATATGAACAAGGTAACAAAACCGGTGGCTTGGCATGGCTATTGTGCGCAATGCCTTGACAAAGTTGGCCTGTGACACTGACCATGACCACAAGTTTATCCAAGTACCTTAAACGGCTATGAATCATAACACGAGTCAGCCACGGTCAGAGTGCCCAATCACAGTGCACGTGTACTAGGCATGACCTTGCAGGTATAAATAATGTAGATTACTGGTGCTCGGTGTGGCAATTGTGCTCAATGCCTTGACAAAGTTGGCATGTGCCACTGACCATGACCACAAAGTTAACCAAGTGACTTTAACTTCCACGCATCGTAACACGAGTCAGCCACGGTCAGAGTGCCCAATCACAGTGCACATGTAGTATGCATCCTTGCTGGTATGAACAAGGTAAAACACCGGTGGCTTGATGTGGCTATTATGCACAATGCCTTGACAGAGTTGGCATATGTAACTGACCATGACCACAAAATTATCCAAGTACCTTAAACGTCTATGAATCATGACACAAGTCAGCCATGATCAGAGTGCCCAAGAACAGTGCACGTGTGCTAGGCATAAACTTGCAGGTATAAACAATGTAAAACACTGGTGGCTCGGTGCGGCTATTGTGCACGATGCCTTGACAAATTTGGCATGTGCCACTGACCATGACCACAAACGTATCCAAGTGACTTCAACTTCTACGAATCGTAACACGAGTCAGCCACGGTCAGAGTGCCCAATCATAGTGCACGTGTGCTAGGCATAAACTTGCAGGCATAAGAAAGGTAAAACACTGGTGGCTCAGTGTAGCTATTGTGCGCAATGCCCTGACAAAGTTGGTATGTGGCACTGACCATGACCACAACGTTTACCACGTGACTTTAACTTCTATGAATCATCACATGAGTCAGCCACAGTCAGAGTGCCCAATCACAGTGCACGTGTTCTAGGCATAAACGTGCAGGTATAAACATGGTAAAACACTGGTGGCTCAGTGCGGCTATTGTGCGCAATGCCTTGACAGAGTTGGAATGTGCCACTGACCATGAAAACAAAGTTTACAAAGTGACTTCAACTTCTACGCATCGTAACACGAGTCAGCCACAGACAGGGTGTCCAATCACAGTGCACATGTACTATGCACGACTTTTCAGATATAAACAAGGTGAAAACCAGGTGGCTTGGTGTGGCTATTGTGTGCAATGCCTTGACAAAGTTGGCACGTGCAACTGACCATGACCACAAAGTTAACCACGTGGTTTTAACTTCTACGACTTGTAACACGAGTCAGCCGCGGTCCGAGTGCCCAATCGCAGTGCAAATGTACTATGCATGACCTTGCAGGTATAAACAAGGTATAACACTGGTGGCTCGGTGTGGCTATTGTGCACAATGCCTGGTCAAAGTTGGCATGTGCACCCGACCATGACCACAAATCTATCCAAATGATTTTTACTTCTATTGATCGTAACACGGGTCAGCCACGGTCAGAGTGCCCAGTCACAGTGCACATGTACTATGCATGACATTGGTGGTATGAACAAGGTAAAAGACCGGTGGCTTGGCACGGCTATTGTGCACAATGCCTCGTAGAACCGGTGTCATGGTCAGTGGCACATGCCAACTTTGTCAAGGCATTGCGCACAATAGCCACACCGAGCCACCACCATTCTACCTTGTTTGCACCTACAGGCTCATTCCTGGAACATCTGCACTCTGATTGGACACTCTGACTCTGGCTGACTCGTGTTATGGTCAATACAAATGAAATTCACTTGGATACATTTGTGGTCATGGTCAGTGGCACATGCCAACTTTGTCACGGCATTGCACACAATAGCCACACCGAGCCACCAGTATTCTACCTTGTTTATACCTGTAAGGTCATTCCCAGTATATATGCACTGTGATTGGACACTCTGACCGTGGCAGACTCGTGTTATGATTCATAGCCGTGTAAGGTACTTGGTAAACTTTGTGGTCATGTTCAGTGGTACATGTCAACTTTGTCAAGGCGTTGCGCACAAAAGCCGTGCCAAGCCACCAGTTTTTTACCTTGTTTATACCTGCAAGATCATGCCTAGTAAATCTGAACTATTAATGGACACTCTGACCGTGGCTGACTTGTGTTACTTCGTAGAAGTTAAAGTCACTTGGTAAACTTTGTGGTCATGGTCAGTGGCACATGCCAACTTTGTGAAGGCATTGCACACAATAGCCACACCGAGCCACCAATATTCTACCTTGTGTATACCTGTAAGGTCATGCCCAGTATACCTGCACTGTGATTATACACTCTGACAGTAGCTGATTTGTGTTATGATTCATAGCCGTTTAAGGTACTTGGTAAACTATGTGGTCATGGTCAGTGGCACATGCCAACTTTGTCAAGGCATTGCGCACAATAGCCATGCCAAGCCACCGGTTTTTTATGTTCTTTATACCTGCAAGGTAATGCATATTAGATGTACGCTGTGATTGGGCACTCTGACCGTGGCTGACTCGTGTTACGATTCGTAGAAGTTAAAGTCACTTGGTAAACTTTGTGGTCATGGTCAGTGGCACATGCCATCTTTGTCAAGGCGTTGCGCACAATACCCACACCGAGCCAGTAATATTCTACCTTGTTTGAACCTGCAAGATCATGCCTAGTACATCTGCACTGTGATTGGACATTCTGACCGTGGCTGACTCGTGTTATGAACAATATAAGTAAAAGTCACTCAGATACATTTGTGGTCATGGTCAGTGGCACATGCCAACTTTGTCAATGCATTGCGCACAATAGCCACACCGAGCCACCAGTATTCTACCTTGTTTGTACCTGCAAGGTCATGTTTATTATATCTGCACTGTGATTGGACATTCTGACCGTGGCTGACTCGTGTTATGATTCATAGCCGTGTAAGGTACTTGGTAAACTTTGTGGTCATGGTCAGTGGCACGTGCCAACTTTGTCAAGGCAGTGCGCACAATAGCCGTGCCAAGCCACCGATTTTTACCTTCTTTATATCTCGAAGGTCATGCATATTAGATGTGTACTGTGATTGGGCACTCTGACCGTTGCTGACTCGTGTTACCATTTGTAGAATTTAAAGTCACTTGGTAAACTTTGTGGTCATGGTCAGTGGCACATGCCAACTTCGTTAAGGCCTTGCGCACAATAACCACACCAAGCCACCAGTATTCTACCTTGTTTGCACTTGCAAGGTCATGCCTAGTACATCTGCACTGTGATTGGACACTCTGACCGTGGCTGACTCGTGTTATGATTCATAGTCGTTTAACGTCTCTTGGTAAACTTTGTGGTCATGGTCAGTGGCACATGCCAACTTTGTCAAGGCATTGCGCACAATAGCCACACCGAGCCACTAGTATTCTACCTTGCTTACACGTGCAAGGTCATGCATATTACATGTGCACTGTGACCAGACACTCTGACCGTGGCTGACTCGTGTTATGATCAATAGAAATATAAGGCACTTGGATACATTTGTGGTCACGGTCAGTGGCACATGCCAACTTTGTAAAGGCATTGCGCGCAATAGCGACACCGAGCCACCAGTATTCTATCTTTTTTATACCTACAAGGTCATGCCCAGTATATCTGCACTGTGATTGGACACTCTGACCGTGGCTGACTTGTGTTATGATTCATAGTCGTTTAAGGTACTTGGTAGTCTTTGTGGTCATGGTGAGTGGCACATGCTTACATTGTCAAGGCATTGCGCACAATAGCCATGCCAAGCCACCGGTTATTTACCTTGTTTATACCTGCAAGGTCATGCATATTAGATGTACGCTGTGATTGGGCGTTCTGACCCTGTCTGACTCGTGTTATGATTCGTAGAAGTTAAAGTCACTTTGTAGACTTTGTGGTCATGGTCAGTGGCACATGCCAACTTTGTCATGGCATTGCGCACAATATCCACACCGAGGCACTAATATTCTGCCTTGTTTGAACTTGCAATATCATGCCTGGTACATCTGCACTCTGATAAGATACTCTGACCGTGGCTGACTCGTGTTATGATCAATAGAAGTAAAAGCCACTTCGATACATTTGTGGTCATGGTCAGTGGCACATGCCAACATTGTCAGTGCATTGCGCACAATAGCCACACCGAGCCACCAGTATTCTACATTTTTTATACCTGCAAGATCATGCCTAGTATATCTGCACTATGATTGGACACTCTGATCGTGGCTCACTCGTGTTATGATTCATAGCCGTTTAAAGTCACTTGGTAAACTTTGTGGTCATGTTCAGTGGGACATGCCAACTTTGTCAAGGCATTGTGCACAATAGCCACACCGAGCCACCAGTATTCTACCTTGTTTATACCTGCAAATTCATGCATATCAGATGTACGCTGTGATTGGACACTCCATCCGTGGCTGACTCGTGTTATGATCAAGAGAAATAAAAGTCACTTGGATACATTTGTGGTCATGGTCAGTGGCACATGCCAACTTTGTCAAGGCATTGCGCACAATAGCCACACCGAGCCACNTTTGTACCTGCAAGGTCATGCCCAGTATATCTGCACTGTGATTGGATACTCTGACCGTGGCTGACTCGTGTTATGATTCATAGCCGTTTAAGGTACTTGGTAAACTTTGTGGTCATGGTCAGTGGCACATGCCAACTTTGTCAAGGCATTGCGCACATTAGCCGTGCCAAGCCACCGGTTTTTTTACCTTGTTCATACATACAAGGTCATGTATATTAGACGTGCATTGTGATTGGGCACTCTTACCGTTGCTGACTCCTGTTGCGATTCGTAGAAGTTTATGTCACTTGGTAGACTTTGTGGTAATGGTCAGTGGCACATGCCAACTTTGTCAAGGCGTTACGCACAATAGCCACACCGAGCCACCAGTATTCTACCTTGTTTGTACCTGTAAGGTCATGCCCAGTATATCTCCACTGTGATTGGACACCCTGACCGTGGCTGACTCTTGTTATGATTCATGGCCGTGTAAGGTACTTGGTAAGCTTTGTTGTCATGGTCAGTGGCACATGCCAACTTTGTCAAGGCATTGTGCACATTAGCCGTGCAAAGCCACCGGTTTTTTACCTTGTTTATACCTGCAAGGTCATGCATATTAGATGTGCACTATGATTGGGCACTCTGACCGTGGCTGACTCGTGTTACGATTCGTAGAAGTTAAAGGCACTTGGTAAACTTTGTGGTAATGGTCAGTGGCACATGCCAACTTTGGCAAGGCATTGCGCATAGTAGCCACACCGAGCCATCTGTATTCTTCCTTGTTTGAACCTGCAAGATCACGCCTATTACATCTGCACTGTGATTGGACACTCTGACCGTGGCTGACTTGTGTTATGATCAATATAAGTAAAAGTCACTTGGATACATTTGTGGTCATGGTCAGTGGCACATGCCAACTTTGTCAAGGCATTGCGCACGATAACCAAACTGAGCCACCAGTATTCTACCTTGTTTGTACCTCTAAGGTCATGCCCAATATATCTGCACTGTGATTGGACACTCTGACCGTGGGTAACTCGTGTTATGATTCATAGCCGTTTAATGTACTTGGTAAAGTTTGTGGTCATGGTCAGTGGCACATGCCAACTTTGTCAAGGCATTGCGCACAATAGCCACATCGAGCCATCAGTATTCTACCTTGTTTATACCTGCAAGATCATGCCCAGTATATCTGCACTTTAATTGGACACTCCGACCGTGGCTGACTCGTGTTATGATTCATAGTCGTTTCAAGTCACTTGGTGACCTTTGTGGACATGGTCAGTGGCACATGCCAATTTAATCAAGCCATTGCGCACAATAGCCACACCGAGCCACCAGTATTCTACATTGTTTACACCTGCAAGATCATGCCTAGTACATGTGCACTATGATTGGACACTCTGACCGTGGCTGACTCGTGTTATGATCAATAGAAGTAAAAGTCAATTGGATGCATTTTTGGTCACAGTCAGTGGCACATGCCAGCTTTGTCAAGGCGTTGCGCACAATAGCCACGCCAAGCCACCAGTACTCTACCTTGTTTGCACCTGCAATATCATGCCTAGTACATCTGCACTGTGATTGGACACTCTGACCATGGTTGACTGGTGTTATGATCAATAGCCGTTTAAGGTACTTAGTAAACTTTGTGGTCATGATCAGTGGCACATGCCAACTTTGTCAATGCATTGCGCACAATAGCCCCACCGATCCACCAGTGTTCTACCTTGTTTACATCTGCAAGATCATGCCTAGTACATCTGCACTGTGATTGGACATTCTGACCGTGGCTGACTCGTGTTATGATCAAAATAAGTAAAAGTCATCTGGATACATTTGTGGTCATGGTCAGTTGCACATGCCAATTTTGTCAAGGCATTGCGCACAATAGCCGTGCCAAGCCACCGGTTTTTTACCTTGTTTATACGTGCAAGGTCATGCCCATTATATCTGCATTGTGATTGGACACTATGACTGTGGCTGACTCGTGTTACGATTCGTAGAAGTTGAAGTCACTTGGTAAACTTTGTGGTCATGGTTGGTGGAACATGCCAACTTTGTTAAGGCATTGCGCACAATAGCCACACCGAGCCACCAGTATCCGACCTTGTTTGCACCTGCAAGATCATGCCTAGTACATCTCCACTGTGATTTAACACTCTGACCGTGGCTGATTCGTGTTATGATCAGTATAAGTAAAAGTCACTTGGATACATTTGTGGTCATGGTCAGTGGCACATGCCAACTTTGTCAAGGCATTGCGCACAATAGCCACACCAAGCCACCAGTATTCTATACTTTTTAAACCTGCAAGGTCATGCCCAGTATATCTGCACTGTGACTGGACACTCTGACCGTGGCTGACTCGTGTTATGATTCATAGCGGTTTAAGGTACTCGGTAAACTTTGTGGTCATGGTCAGTGGCACATGCCAACTTTGTAAAGGCATTGGGCACAATAGCCACACCGAGCCACCAGTATTCTACCTTGTTTATACCTGCAAGGTCATGCCCAGTACATCTACACTGTGATTGGACACTCTGACCGTGAATGGCTCGTGTTATGATTCATAGCCGTTTAAGGTACTTGGTAACCTGTGTGGTCATGGTCAGTGACACATGCTAACTTTTCAAGGAATTGCGCTCAATAGCCACACCGAGCCAATAATATTCAACCTTTTTTTGCACATCCAAGATCATGCCTAGTACATCTGCACTGTGATTGGACACTCAAATCGCGGCTGACTCGTGTTATGATTCATTGCCGTTTAAAGTCACTTGGTAAATTTTGTGATCATGATCAGTGGCACATGCAAACGTTTTCAAGGCATTGCGCACAATAGCCACACCGAGCCACCAGTATTCTACCTTGTTTATACCTGCAAGGTCATGTATATTAGATGTACGCTGTTATTTGGCACTCTGACCGTGGCTGACTCGTGTTACGATTCGTTGAAGTTAAAGTCACTTGGAAAACCTTGTGGTCATGGTCAGTGGCACATGCCACCTTTGTGAAGGCATTGCGCACAGTAGCCACACCGCGCCACCAGTATTCTACCTTGTTTATACCTGCAAGGTCATGCCTAACACATCTGCACTGTGATTGGACACTCTGACCGTGGCTGACTCGTGTTATGATCAATAGAAGTAAATGTGACTTGGATACATTGGTGGTCATGGTCAGTGGCACATGCAAAGTCTGTCAAGGCATTGCGCACAATAGCCACACCGAGCCACTAGTATTCTACCTTATTTATACATGTAAGGTCATGCCCGGTTTATCTGCACTGTGACTGCACACTCTGACCGTGGCTGACTCATGTTATGATTCATAGCCATTTAAGGTACTTGGTAAACTTTGTGGTCATGGTCAGTGGCACATGCCAACTTTGTCAAGGCATTGCGCACAATAGCCGTGCCAAGACACGGGTTTTTTACCCTGTTTATACCTGAAAGGCCATGCATATTAGATGTGCGCTGTGATTGGGCACTCTGACCGTGGCTGACTCATGTTATGATTCGTACAAGTTTAAGGTACTTGGTAAACTTTGTGGTCATGGTCTGTGGCACATGCCAACTTTGTCAAGGCATTGCATACAAAAGTGGTGCCAAGCCACCGGGTTTTTACCTTGTTTGTACATGCAATGTTATGCATATGACATGGGCGCTGTGATTGGGCACTCTGACTGTGGCTGACTCGTGTTACGATTCGTATAAGTTTAAGTCACTTGGCAAACTTTGTGGTCATGGTCATTGGCATATGCCACCTTCGTCAAGGCATTGCGCACAATAGCCATACCGGGCCACAGGTATTCTACCTTGTTTGCACATGCCAGATCATGCCTAGTACATCTGCACTGGGATTGGACACTCCGACTGTGCCTGACTCGTGTTATGAGCAATAGAACTAAAAGTCACTTGGATACATTTGTGGTTGTGTTCAGTAGCACATGCCAACTTTGTCAAGGCATTGCGCACAATAGCCACACCAAGCCACCAGTAGTCTACCTTGTTTAGACCTGCAAGGTCATGCCCAATACATCTGCACTGTGATTTGACACTCTGACCGTGGCTGACTTGTGTTATGAGTCATAGCCGTTTAAGGTACTTGGCTAACTTTGTGGTCATGGTCAGTGACACATGCTAACGTTTTCAAGGCATTGCACACAATAGCCACGCCGAGCCACCAGTATTGTACCTTGTTTGCACCTGCAAGATCATGCTTACTAAATCTGCACTGTTATTGGACACTCTGACTGTGTCTGACTCGTGTTATGATTCGTAGCCGTTTAAAGTCACTTGGTAAACTTTGTGGTCATGGTCAGTGGCACATACAAAGATTTTCAATGCATTGCGCACAATAGCCACACCGAGCCACCAGTATTCTATCTTGTTTATACCTGCAAGGACATGTATATTAGATGTGCGCTGTGATTGGGCACTCTAACCGTGGCTGACTCGTGTTACGATTCGTAGAAGTTAAAGTCACTTTTTAAACGTTGTGGTCATCGTCAGTGGCACATGCCACCTTTGTCAAGGCATTGCGCACAATAGCCACACCGAGCCACCAGTATCCTACCTTGTTTATACCTGCAAGGTCATGCCTAGTACATCTGCACTGTGATTGGACACTCAGACCGTGGTTGACTTGTGTTATGATCAATAGAAGTAAAAGTCACTTGGATACATTGGTGGTCATGGTCAGTGGTACATGCCAACTTTGTCAAGGCATTGCGCACAATAGCCACTCCGAGCCACTAGTATTCTACCTTGTTTATAACTGCAAGGTCATGCCCAGTTTATCTACACTGTGACTGGACACTCTGACCGTGGCTGACTTATGTTATGATTCATAGCAGTTTAAGGTACTTGGTAAACTTTGTGGTCATGTTCAGTGGCACGTGCCAACTTTGTCAATGTCTTGCGCACAATAGTGGTGCCAAGCCACCGGTTTTTTACCTTGTTTGGACATGCAAGGTCATGCATATTAGATGGGCGCTCTGATTGGGCACTCTGACCGTGGCTGACTTGTGTTACGATTCGTAGAAGTTAAAGTCACTTGGTAAACTTTGTGGTCATGGTCAGTGGCACATGCCACCTTCGTCAAGGCATTGCGTACAATAGCAACACCGAGGCACCAGTATTCTACCTTGTTTGCACATGCAAGATCATGCCTAGTACATGTGCACTGTGATTGGACACTCTGACCGTGGCTGACTCGTGTTATGATCAATAGAAGTAAAAGTCACTCGGATACATTTGTGGTCATGGTCAGTGGCACATGCCAACTTTGTCAATGCGTTGCGCACAATAGCTGTTGGGAAACCGTGTGGTGACAGTTCCAACAAGGCCTGCCGGGTCTTCTATGTTCACGGCTTCTTTTGTGCAGGTTCTGAGTCTAAGCGTGAGCTTTCTGGTCGCGTCACGCTATGTTTCTGGAAGTGGAAGACAATTGTGAGACTGTCACTCCTGTGAAGGGAATAACGCAATTGCGCATTCGTTTTTGGATATGGACATGATCTGAACAGTTAGAGGACTTCTTATGAGCTCTCCAACGCACCAAACCGTGCACAATTTGGATAACTGTACCTCCCGCTACGTTAGTCGAAGCGCAGCACCCCAAACTAGCCGATCACATGGCGGCGCGCACCACGTCGTCCGCCGAGGCGCCTTCACACATCAAGGACCCATCAAAACGCCATTCTGGAGGTGCAGATGTCCCTATATGTAGTGGCGGTGTCCCTTGCACCTTTGGGGCCTGTTTTGATGAGGCAATCATCGAGTTTTGTGATGGGGACTGATGTGGGTTGAAACCCGTTCGCGGACCTCCAGTCGGAAATTTGACAAAGTCCCCGAGTAACAAACTGTACTTCTGAGTTTCGGACTCCGAGCCAGGATTTTGGCTAAGTCCATCAGTAACAAAACTGCACTCCTAAATCCGGCGGATCATCCACCGGACGCCTCGGCAGTCCTTCCGGAGCAGAATCCCCTGACGGCATTTTGTTACTCGTTCAGGTGGATTATCCATCTCTGGTCGAACCGCTGCCGACTCCCAGAGCCGCTGCGCACACCCCAACTTTGGAAGCCCATATCTCCCTCGTTACTTGTCCGATTCAGGTGAAACAACTTCCACAGCATTCACTGAGTTGTCCACTTTCAGGGACATTCCTCCATTTTAGTATTTGATCCATCATCGATTCGTCGGATCCGTCGACAAGCATTTTCCCCTCTCCTTGTCCAATCACGGTGCAGGTATACTGGGCAGGACCTTACAGGTATAAACAAGGTAGAATATTGGTGGCTCGGTGTGGCTATTGAGCGCAATGCCTTGATGAAGTTGGAACGTGTCACTACCCATGACCACAAATGTATTCAAGTGACTTTTACTTCTATTGATCATAACACAAGTCAGCCACGGTCAGAGTGTCCAATCACAGTGCAGATATACTGGGCATGACCTTACAGGTACAAACAAGGTAGAATACTGGTGGCTCGGTGTGTGGCTATTGTGCGCAATGCCTTGATAAAGTTGGCATGTGCCACTGACCATGACCACAAA
>SZWC01000207.1:436392-452918 GCA_023375785.1 Penium margaritaceum
GGTGGCTCGGTGTGGCTATTGTGTGCAATACCCTAACAAAGTTGGCATGTGCCACTGACCACGACCACAAAGTTTACCAAGTGACATTAACTACTACGAATCGTAGCACGATTCAGCCACAGTCAGAGTGCCCAATCACAGTTCATATGTACTAGGCATGGCCTTGTACGTATAAACAAGGTAAAACACTGGTGGCTTGGCACGTCTACTGTGCGCCATGCCTTGAAAAAGTTGGCATGTGCCACTGACCATGACCTCAAAGTTTACCAAGTACCTTAAACGGCTATGAATCATAACACGCGTCAGCCACGGTCAGAGTTTCCAATCACAGTGCAGATATACTGGGTATGACCTTGCAGGTACAAACAAGGTTGAATAATGGTGGCTCGGTGTGCCTTTTGTGCGCAATGCCTCGAAAACGTTGGCATGTGCCACTGACCATGACCACAAATACACCCAACTGACTTTTACTTATTTTGATCACAACACAAGTCAGCCACGGTCAGAGTGTCCAATCACAGTGCAGATGTACTAGGCATGATCTTGTAGGTAAAAACAAGGTATAATACTGGTGGCTCGGTGTGGCTATTGTGCGCAATGCCTTGACAAAGTTGGCGTGTGCCACTGACCATGACCACAAATGTACCCAATTGACTTTAACTTCTATTGATCATAACACGTGTCAGCCACGGTCAGAGTATCCAATCATAGTGCAAATGTACTAGGCATGATATTGCAGGTACAAACAAGATAGAATACTGGTGGCTTGGTGTGGCTATTGTGCGCACTGCCTTGACAAAGTTGGCATGTGCCACTGACTATGACCACAAATGTATCGAAGTGAAATTTACTTCTATTGATCATAACACAAGTCAGCCACGGTCAGAGTGTCCAATCACAGTGCAGATGTATTAGGCATGATCTTGCAAGTGTAAACAAGGTAGAATACTGGTGGCTCGGTGTGGCTATTGTGTGCAATGCCTTGACAAAGTTGGCGTGTGCCACTGACCACGACCACAAAGTCTACCAAGTGACTTTAACTTCTACGAATCGTAACACGATTCAGCCACAGTCAGAGTGCCCAATCACAGTTCATATGTATTGGGCATGACCTTGTAGGTATAAACAAGGTAAAACACCGGTGGCTTGGCACGGCTACTATGCGCAATGCCTTGACAAAGTTGGCATGTGCCACTGACCATGACCTCAAAGTTTACAAAATACCTTAAACGGCTATGAATCATAACACGTGTTTGCCACGGTCAGAGTATCCAATCACAGTGCAGATATACTGGGTATGACCTTGCAGGTACAAACAAGGTAGAATACTGGTGGCTCGGTGTGGCTATTGTGTGCAATGCCTCGACAAAGTTGGCATGTGCCACTGACCATGACCACAATTGTATCCAACTGACTTTTACTTCTATTGATCATAACACGAGTCAGCCATGGTCAGAGTGTCCAATTACAGTGCAGATGAACTAGGCATGATCTTGCAGGTTCAAACAAGGTAGAATGCTGGTGGCTCGGTGTGGCTATTGTGTGCAATGCCTTGAAAAAGTTGGCATGTGCCACTGACATGACCACAAATATATCCAAGTGACTTTTATTTCTATTGATCATAACACGAGTCAGCCACGGTCAGAGTGTCCAATCACTGTGCAATGTACTAGGCATGATATACAAACAAGGTAGAATACTGGTGGCTCGCTGTGTCTACTGTGCGCAATGCCTTGACAAAGTTGGCATGTGCCACAAACCATGACCACAAATGTATCCAAGTGACTTTTACTTCTAGTGATCATAACACGAGGCAGCCATGGTCAGATTGTCCAATCACAGTGCAGATGTACTAGGCATGATCTTGTACGTACACAAAAGGTAGAATACTGGTGGCTCGGTCTGGCTATTGTGCGCAATGCCTTGACAATGTTTGCATGTGCCTCTGACCATGACCACAACGTTTACCAAGTGACTTTAACTTCTACGAATCATAACAGGAGTCAGCCACGGTCAAAGTACCCAATCACAGTGCACATCTAATATGCATGACCTTGCAGGTATAGAAAGGGTAAACAACCGGTGGCTTGGCACGGCTATCGTGCGCAATGCCTTGACAAAGTTGGCATGTGCCACTGACCATGCCCACAAAGTTTACCAAGTACATTAAACAGCTATGAATCATAACACGAGTCAGCCACGGTCAGAGTGTCCAATCACAGTGCACATGTACCAGGCATGATCTTGCAGGTGCAAACAAGGTATAATACTGGTGGCTCGGTGTGGCTATTGTACGCAATGCCTTGACAACGTTGGCATGTGCCACTGACCATGACCACAAAGTTTACCAAGTGACTTTAACTTCTACGAATCGTAACACGAGTCAGCATCAGTCAGAGTACCCAATCATAGTGCAGATGTACTATGCACAATCTTTCAGGTGCAAGCAAGGTAGAATAATGGTAGCTTGGTGTGGCTATTGTGCGCAATGCCTTGACAAAGTTGGCATGTGCCATTGACCATGACCACAAAGCTTACCAAGTGACTTTAACTTCTAAGACTCGTACCACGAGTCAGCCAGAGTCAGAGTGCCCAATCACAGTGCGCATCTAATATGCATGACCTTGCAGGCATAAACAAGGTATAAAACGGGTGGCTTGGCACGACTTTTGTGCGCAATGCCTTGACAAAGTTGGCATGTGTTACTGACCATGACCACAAAATTTACCAAATAAATCATAACACGAGTCAACCACGGTCAGATTGTCCAATCACAGTTCAAATATACTGGGCATGACCTTGCATGTATAAACAAGGTAGAATACAGGTGGCTTGGTGTGGCTATTGTGCGCAATGTCTTGACTAAGTTGGCATGTGCCACTGACCATGACCACAAATGTATCCAAGTGACTGTTACTTCTATTGATCGTAACACGAGTCAACCACGGTCAGAGTGCCCAATCACAGTGCACATCTAATATGCATGACCTTGCAGGTATAGAAAGGGTAAACAACCGGTGGCTTGGCACGGCTATCGTGCGCAATGCCTTGACAAAGTTGGCATGTGCCATTGACCATGACCACAAAGCTTACCAAGTGACTTTAACTTCTACGAATCATAACAGGAGTCAGCCACGGTCAAAGTACCCAATCACAGTGCACATCTAATATGCATGACCTTGCAGGTATAGAAAGGGTAAACAACCGGTGGCTTGGCACGGCTATCGTGCGCAATGCCTTGACAAAGTTGGCATGTGCCATTGACCATGACCACAAAGCTTACCAAGTGACTTTAACTTCTACGAATCATAACAGGAGTCAGCCACGGTCAAAGTACCCAATCACAGTGCACATCTAATATGCATGACCTTGCAGGTATAGAAAGGGTAAACAACCGGTGGCTTGGCACGGCTATTGTGCGCAATGCCTTGAAGAAGTTGGCAAGTGCCACTGACCATGACCACAAATGTACCCAAGTGACGTTTACTTCTCTTGATCATAACACGAGTCAGCCACGGTCAGACTGTCCAATCCGAGTGCAGATGTACTAGGCATTATCTTGCAGGTATAAACAATGTAGAATACTGGTTGCTCGGTGTGGCTATTGTGCGCAATGCCTTGACTAAGTTGGCATGTGCCACTGACCATGACCACATATGTATCCAAGTGACTTTTACTTCTATTGAACTACACGAGTCTGCCACGGTCAGAGTGTCCAATCACAGTGCAGATATACTGGGCATTACCTTACAAGTATAAAAAAGGTAGAATACTGGTGGCTCGGTGTGGCTATTGTGCGCAATGCCTTGAAGAAGTTGGCAAGTGCCACTGACCATGACCACAAAGTTCACCAAGTACCTAAAACGGATATGATTCATAACACGAGTCCGCCACGGTCAGAGTGTCCAATCACAGTGCAGATGTACTAGGCATGATCTTGCAGGTGCAAACAAGGTAGAATACTAGTGGCTCCGTGTGACTATTGTGTGCAATGCCTTGACAAAGTTGGCATGTGCCACTGACCATGACCACAAAGTTTACCAAGTGACTTTGACCTCTACGAATTGTAACACGAGTCAGCCACAGTCAGATTGCCCGATCACAGTGCACATGGAACATGCATGACCTTGTAGTTATAAACAAGGTAAAAAACCGATGGCTTGACACGGCTATTGTACGCCATGCCTTGACAAAGTTGGCATGTGCCACTGACCATGACCACAAAGGTTACCAATTACCTTAAATGGCTATGAATCATAACACGCGTCAGCCACGTTTGGAGTGTCCAGTCACAGTGCAGATATACTGGGCATGACCTTGCAGGTATAAACAAGGTAGAATACTGGTGGCTGGGTGTGGCTATTCTGCGCAATGCCTTATCAAAGTTACCATGTGCCACTGACCATGAGCACAAATGTACCCAAGTGACTGTTACTTCTATTGATCGTAACACGAGTCAACCACGGTCAGAGTGCCCAATCACAGTGCACATCTAATATGCATGAACTTTCAGGTACAAACAAGGTAAAACACCGGTGGCTTGGTACGGCTATTGTGCGCAATGCCTTGACAAATTTGGCATGTGTCACTGACCATGATCACAAACTTTACCAAGTGACTTTAACTTCTACGAATCGTAACATGAGTCAGCCACAGTCACAGTGCCCAATCATAGTGCACATCTTATATGCATGATCTTGCAGGTGAAAACAAGGTATAATACTGGTGGCTCGGTCTAGCTATTGTGTGCAATGCCTTGACAAAGTTGGCATGTGCCACTGACCATGACGACAAATGTATCCAAGAGAATTTTACTTCTATTGATCATAACACGAGTCAGCCACAGTCAGATGTACTAGGCATGATCACAGTGCAGATGTACTAGGCATGCTCTTGCAGGTGCAAACAAGGTAGAATGCTGGTGGCTCGGTGTGGCTGTTGTGCGCAATGCCTTGACAAAGTTGACATGTGCAACTGACCATGACCAAAACGTTTCCCAAGTACCTTAAACGGCTATGAATCATAACACGTGTCAGCAACGGTCAAAGTGTCCAATCACAGTGCAGATATACTGGGCATGACCTTGCAGGTATAAACAAGGTATAATACTGGTGGCTCGTTGTGGCTATTGTGCGCAATGCCTTGACAAAGTTGGCATGTGCCACTGATCATGACCACAAATGTATCCAAGTGACTTTTACTCCTATTGATCATAACACAAGTCAGCCACGGTCAGAGTGTCAAATCACAGTGCAGATGTACTAGGCATGATCTTGCAGGTTCAAATTATGTAGAATACTGATGGCTCGATGTGGCAATGGTGCGCAATGCCTTGACAAAGGTGGCATGTGCCACTGACCATGACCACAAAGTTTACCAAGTGACTTGAACTTCTACGAATCGTAACACGAGGCAGCCACGGTCAGAGTACCCAATCACAGCGTACATCTAATATGCATGACCTTGCAGGTATGAACAAGGTCAAAAACTGGTGGCTTGGCACGGCTATTGTGCGCAATGCCTTGACAAAGTGGGAATGTGCCACTGACCATGATCACAACGTTTACCAAGTACCTTGAATGGATATGAATCATAACACGAGTCAGCCACGGTCAGAGTGTCCAATCCCAGTGCATATATTCTAGGCATGACCTTGCAGGTATAAACAAGGTAGAATAATGGTGGCTCGGTGTGGCTATTAGGCGCAATGCCTTGACAAAGTTGGCATGTGCCACTGACCATGACCACACATGTATCCAAGTTACTTTCACTTCTATTGCTCATAACACGAGTCAGCCACGGTCAGAGTGTCCAATCACAGTCCACATGTACTATGAATAATCTTGCAGGTGCAAACAAGGTAGAATACTGGTAGCTTGGTGTAGCTATTGTGCGCAATTCCCTCACAAAGTTGGCAAGTGTAACTGACCATGACCACAAATGTATCCAAGTGACGTTTACTTCTATTGGTCATACCACGAGGCAGCCAAAGTCAAAGTGTCCAATCATAGTGCAGATGTTCTAGGCATTTTCTTGAAAATTCAAACAAGGTAGAATACTGTTGGCTCGGTGTGGCTATTGTGCGCAATGCCTTTACAAAGTTGGCATGTGCCACTGACCATGACCACAAACTTTACCAAGTGACTTTAACTTCTACGAATCGTAACACGAGTCAGCCACGTTCAGAGTGCCCAATCACAGTGCAGATATACTGGGCATGACCTTGCAGGTACAAACAAGGTAGAATACTGGCAGATCGGTGTGGCTATTGTGCACAATGCCTTGACAAAGTTGGCATGTGCCACTGACCATGACCACAAAGTTTACCAAGTTCCATAAACGGCTATGAATCCTAACACGAGTCAGCCACGGCCAGAGTGTCCACTCACAGTGCAGATTTACTGGGCATGACCTTGCAGGTATGAACAAGGTAGAATACCGGTGGCTCGGTGTGGCTATTGTGTGCAATGCCTTGACAAAGTTGGCATGTGCCACTAACCATGACCTAAAATGTATCCAAGTGACTATTACTTCTATTGATCATAACACGAGTCAGCCATGGTTAGAGTGTCCAATGATAGTGCAGATATACTGGGCATGACCTTGCAGGTATGAACAAGGTAGAATACCGGTGGCTCGGTGTGGCTATTGTGTGCAATGCCTTGACAAAGTTGGCATGTGCCACTAACCATGACCTAAAATGTATCCAAGTGACTATTACTTATACTGATCGTGACACGAGTCAGCCATGGTCAGAGTGTCCAATCCCAGTGCAGGTATAGTGGACATGATCTTAAAGGTTTCAACAAGGTAGAATACAAGTGGCTTGGTGTGGCTATTGTGCGCAATGTCTTGACAAAGTTGGCATGTAACACTGACCATGACCACAAATGTATCCAAGTGACTATTACTTCTATTGATCATAACACGAGTCAGCCACGGTCAGAGTGCCCAATCACAGTGTAGTTGTAGTAGGCATGATCTTGCAGATGCAAACAAGGTAGAAAACTGGTGACTTGTTGTGGTTATTGTGCGCAATGCCTTGACAAAGCTTGCATGTGCCACTGACCATGACCACAAATGTATCCAAGTGACTCTTACTTCTATTGATTATAACACAAGTCAGCCATGGTTAGAGTGTCCAATGATAGTGCAGATTTACTAGGCATGATCTTGCAGGTGCAAACAAGGTACAATCCTGGTGGCTCGGTGTGGCTATTTTGCGCAATGCTTTGACAAAGTTGGCATGTTCCACTGACCATGTCCACAAATGTATCCAAGTGAGTTTTATTTCTATTGATCATAACACGAGTCAGCCACTGTCAGAGTGTCCAATCACAGTGCACATCTGATATGCATGACCTTGCAGGTATAAACAAGGTAAAAAACCGGTGGCTTGGCACGGCTATTGTGCGCAATGCCTTGACAAAGTTGGCATGTTTCACTGACCATGCCCACATAGTTTACCAAGTACCTTAAACGGCTATGAATCAGAACACGAGTCAGCCACGGTCAGAGTTTCCAATTACAGTGCACATATACTGGGCATGACCATGCAGGTATAAACAAGGTAGAATACTGTTGGCTTGGTTTGGCTATTGTGCACAATGCCTTGACAAAGTTGGCATGTGCCACTGACGATGACCACAAGTGTATCCAAGTGACGTTTACTTCTATTGATCACAACACGAGTCAGCCACAGTCAGAGTGTCAAATCACAGTGCAGATGTACCAGGCATGATCTTGCAGGTGCAAACAAGGTAGAATGCTGGTGGCTCGGTGTGGCTATTGTGCGCAATGCCTTGACAAAGCTGGCATGTGCCACTGACCATGACCACAAATGTATCCAATTGACTTTTACTTCTATTGATCATAACACGAGTCAGCCACAGTCAGAGTGTCCAATCACAGTGCAGATGTACTAGGCATGATCTTGCAGGTACAAACAAGGTAGACTACTGGTGGCTCGGTGTGGCTATTGTGCGCAATGCCTTGACAAAGTTGGCATATGACACTGACCATGACCACAAAGTTTACCAAGTACCTTATACGGCTATGAATCATAACATGAGTCAGCCACGGTCAGAGTGTCCAATCACAGTGCAGATTTACTGGGCATGACCTTGCAGGTATAAAAAAAAGTAGAAGACTGATGGCTCGGTGTGGCTATTGTGCGCAATGCCTTGACAAAGTTGGCATGTGCCACTGACCATGACCACAAATATATCCAAGTGACTTTTACTTGTATTGGTCATAACACGAGTCAGCCACGGTCAGAGTGTCCAATGTCAGTGCACATCTAATATGCAAGACCTTACAGGTATAAAAAAGATAAAAACCCGGTGGCTTGGCACGGCTATTGTGCGCAATGCCTTGACAGAGTTGGCATGTGCCACTGACCATGACCACAAGGTTTACCAAGTACCTTAAACGGTTATGAATCTTAACACGAGTCATCCACGGTCAGAGTGTCCAATCACAGTGCATATATACTAAACATGACCTTACAGGTATAAACAAGGTACAATACCGGTGGCTCGGTGTGGCTATTGTGCACAATGCCTTGACAAAGTTGGCAGTTGCCGCTGACCATGACCACAAATATATCCAAGTGACATTTACTTCTATTGATCATAACACGAGTCAGCCACGGTCAGATGTACTAGGCATGATCGCAGTGCAGATGTACTAGGCATGATCTTGCATGTGCAAACAAGGTAGAGTTTTTGGTGGCTCGGTGTGGCTATTGTGCGAAATGCCTTGACAAATTCGGCATGTTCCACTGACCATGACGACAAAGTTTACCAAGTACCTTTAACGGCTATGAATCATAACACGAGTCAGCCACGTTCAGAGTTTCCAATCCCAGTGCAGATATACTGGGCATGACCTTACAGGTATAAAAAAGGTAGAATACTGGTGGCTCGGTGTGGCTATTGTGTGCAATGCCTTGACAGAGTTGGCATGTGCCACAGACCATGACCACAAATGTATCCAAGTGACTTTTACTTCTATTGATCATAACACGAGTCAGTCATGGTCAGAGTGTCAAATCACAGTGCAGATGTACTAGGCATGATCTTGCAGGTTCAAACAAGGTACAATACTGGTGGCTCGGTGTGGCTATTGTGTGCAAGACCTTGACAAAGGTGGCATGTGCCATTGACCATGACCACAAAGTATACCGAGTGACTTTAACTTCTACGAAGCGTAACACGAGTTAGCCACGGTCAGAGTGCCCAATCACAGCGCACATGTAATATGCATGATCTTGCAGGTATAAACAAGGTAAAAACCGGTGGCTTGGCACGGCTATTGTGCTCAAAGTCTTGACAAAGTGGGCATGTGCCACGGACCGTGATCACAAAGTTTACAAAGTACCTTAAACAGCTTTGAATCATAACACGAGTCAGCCACGGTCGGAATGTCCAATCACAGTCCAGATATACAGGGCATGACCTTGTAGTTATAAACAAGGTAGAATATTGGTGGCTCAGTGTGGCTATTGTGCGCAATGCCTTGACAAAGTTGGCATGTGCCACTGACCATGACAACAAATGTATCCAAGTGACTTTTACTTCTATTCATCATAATACAAGTCAGCCACGGTCAGAGTGTCCAATCACAGTGCAGATGTACCAGGCATGATCTTCCACGTGCAAACAAGGTAGAATACTGGTGGTTTGGTGTGGCTATTGTGCGCAATGCCTTGACAAAGTTGGCATGTGCCACTCACCATGACCACAAATGTATCCAAGTGACTTTTACTTCTATTGATCATAACACGAGTCAGCCACGGTCAGACTGTCCAATCGCAGTGCAGATGTACTAGGCATGATCTTGCAGGCTCAAACAAGGGAGAATACTGGTGGCTTGGTGTGGCTACTGTGCGCAATGCCTTGACAAAGGTGGCACGTGCCACTGATCATGACCACAAACTTTACCAAGTGACTTTAACTTGTACGAATCGTAACACGAGACATCCACGGTCAGAGTGCCCAATCCCAGCGTACATCTAATATGCATGACCTTGCAGGTATGAACAAGGTACAAAATCCGGTGGCTTGGCACGGCTATTGTGCGCAATGCCTTGACAAAGTGGGCATGTGCCACTGACCATGATCACAAAGTTTATCAAGTACCTTAAACGGCTATGAATCATAACAAGAGTCAGCCACAATTAGAGTGTCCAATCACAGTGCATACATACTGCACATGACCTTGCAGGCATAAACAAGGTAGAATACTGGTGGCTCGGTGTGGCTATTGTGCGCATGCCTTGATAAATTTGGCATGTGCCACTAACCATGACCACAGATGTATCCAAGTGACTTTTACTTCTTTGAATCATAACACAAGTCAGCCACGGTCAGAGTGTCCAATCATAGTGCAGATGTACTAGGCATGATCTTGCAGGTACAAAGAAGGCAGAATACTGGTGGCTTGGTGTGGCTATTGTGCGCAATGCCTTGACAAAGCTGGCATGTGTCACTGACCATGACCAAAACGTTTTCCAAGTGACTTTCACTTCTACGAATCGTAGCAGGAGTCAGCCACAGTCAGTGTTAGAAAAAGGAAAACCGTCAGATCATCTTGATCCACAGCTCTACAAGGCTCGGCACAACATCAACAAAAATGAAAAACAAGAGGGCCGAGAGAGAGATCACCATCTCTCTCTCGACCCTCCTGTCTATCCTACATGGCGGGGCATGGTATGGCTGTGGGCAGGCCTCTTTAGGTGCCCCACCGATCAAACCATCCGCAGCCCTACTCTCTCTACTCGTCCTATGGGAGCCCTGAAGAGCTGACAGAATAACTCTACCGGACGAGGTATATTTGGACAGGTTTTGGACAAACAGGGTATGTGGTTTGGCAGATGAAGCGAGAGTGCAAGCATGAGCTCCTCTCGACTCTGAGTCTGCTGACGTGGCGAGGAACAGGAGCACGCGGAAGACACTGCTCTTTCTAAAGATGGATCCTGCGCTCATAAATTGTGCAAAGGCAGTTGGAAGGATCGCGGCCGTCCCCGAGCCAAGAGGTGCGGTCCTTCTGTCATCTCAAGACAATCGGCCGAGAGATCGGCGACTATCAGAAGGTACCGCAGATCCGGACGATCTCGCTTGTGGATCGCACCGAGGGCGCAGGGCATCCGCCAACCTCGGTCTGCCGATGATCGGAGATCATCGAGCGGTGTCCGGCAGATCTTGTGGATGAGAACCTGAAGACACAAGGATACCGGACTAATGAACACTTGTACTTTTCTGCTCTTAGTTAGTACAGACATACAAGTAGCCGTAGTTTTGTATTTGTTATTACTTCATCTGTGTGTAACCATTCTGAACAAGCTTGATACCGTTGGAAAGCTTGTGAGACGAGTCGTGTAACTGTGCCTTCAGCTCATGCTCTTGAATCGCACAGTCTGTGACATTTTTCAGGCAAGAGTGCCTGTGTGTGTGAGAGTGGTAACACGTGTATGAGAGAGCATCACCAACAGTCCAGTAGAGAGTTGACTTACCAGAGTACTGCGTGTGAAGATTCCTAAAGATTCTGGTATGTAAATTTCAATATTTGGTATCAGAGCAGGTGGCATCTTCAGATCTACGCAATCATGGCAGCAACAATCGACCATGGAGATCACTTCAAAGTCGCACCTTTTGACAGTGATGACTACCATACATTCGCATTCAACATCGAGATGGTCTTTCTGAACAAGGGCCTTTGGGGAGTCGTCTGTGATCCTCCCACTGTCATATTACCTGCAGGAGCGTCACCTGAGGAACAAATCAGTTGGAACNGCAGGTGGCATCTTCAGATCTACGCAATCATGGCAGCAACAATCGACCATGGAGATCACTTCAAAGTCGCACCTTTTGACAGTGATGACTACTATACATTCGCATTCAACATCGAGATGGTCTTTCTGAACAAGGGCCTTTGGGGAGTCGTCTGTGATCCTCCCACTGTCATATTACCTGCAGGAGCGTCACCTGAGGAACAAATCAGTTGGAACTGGCATTGTGATCAGGCCTTTTCAATTCTGGCGCTGAACTTAACAGAACGAATCAAGTTTATCATCATAGACAACAATCCAACCAACCAGCTTGGAAGGCCCTGAAGAGTCGCTATGAAAGGACGAGCGATGTTAAACTGGGAAGTCTCTTGACAGAATTTCACACACAACGGATGGAAGAAGGAACACGCTTGGAAGATCATGTGCCCCATCTCAAGCACCAAGTAAGCCGTGTCGCATCAATGGGAGAGGCGATCTCTGAGAGAGTTCTAGTACTAACCCTTTTTCGTGGACTACCTGCCATATTCAAAGACACCATCAACCGCCTTCTAACTTTTCAGAAACAAGGGAAGACCTTTGATGCTCAACTTCCTGAACTCCGAACAGCACTACAGTAAACCATTGATGCACAAGGAAGAGCCGTCGGTGGAGCACCTGGTGCTACCGCAGGAGCAGCTGCAGCAGCAGCACTACCTGGAAACCAACCATACTCGTTGACTTTGGAGAAGGCTGTTGAAGAGCTTATGTTGGTTGAAGAGCAACATATCAAGGATAATGGAGGTGAAGCTGGCCTTGTGACCAAATATCAAGGACAAAGGACAAAGAAGTTCGGAAGCTATGGTAACGGCAGTCAGGGCTCTCGTACACACTTCAACAACTGAAATTCATCGACCCCTTATTCACAACGGGGATATGTTCCACCAACTGATTGAGTGTGATGGACGTGCAAGCACAAGGGGCACATTGCCGTGTACTGCCCCAAACGGCGTCCAAATGTTGCTCGTCACTATGGTTCCTGACGACCACATCGAGCAATGCTGACTACTTACAAGTCCACCGTGGCCGCCTTTCTTACAGGGTCTACAAAAGCACAGGAATTATCAGATGGAGAGGACAACTTTCAGTTGAACTTTCTATCTGAAGGACCAACCCTGCCTGACGGGGACATGTCAGCTACACCACCAGACCTTTCATTCTATGACTCAGGACCAGCAGATTCAGCATTTCACACGCTGACTGAAGAAGAGTTTGTGACTGAAGAATTGGCCATGTGCTCCATCGACAGTGCCCTTCGCCTCGCTGCTTACATCTTGGCATGGATCATGGACTCTGGGTGTACGAAACATGTGACCTGCAAAAAGGACTGGCTCATCAACTTCAAACGTTTTCTGACGCCACGAGAAGTCCGCCTTGGTGACGGAAGAACTATCCCGGCCTACGGCCAAGGGAGAATGAAAGTTGGAAAACCGGCAACAAGGACTTTTGAGGATGTACTTTATGTTCCAGATCTTGTTGTAACTCGTTTCTCAGTCACCAAGCTGACCGACAAATGTTTCAAATTTGTGTTTGACACTGACAAGAACTGCAAGGTGTACAACCAAGCATCTCAACTGGCAGCCGTGGCTACACGGATGGGAAATCTGACCATCTTTGACACCAGTGAACCATCAAGGCATTCAGCAACGCAAGAGATGGCTTTTGTAGCTTCTGCTCCTACACGGACAAAGACATCTCTGGCAAATCCAGCAGAACTTTGGCACAAGTGGCTGGCACACGTCAGCTATTCAACTCTAACCAAAATGGCTGCAGATTCAGTTGCTTATGATCTTCCGGACAGCCTACTGCAAGACAAAGAAGCACCCATGTGCAGTGGCTGCATCATAGGCAAACAACGTCGAGCGTCTTTTCAAACACTCCCGTCACATGGAACCCATGAGTGCCTGGAACTCGTCCACATGGATCTATGCTATAACAAGGAAGGCTCCCTCTCCAACAAGTACTATGTCCTCGTCATTCTGGATGACTACTCACACGTGGTCCGGACTCGGATTCTCCGCTTCAAATCTGATGCTGTCGAATAAATCAAAAATTGGGTTCGACAAGTTGAAAACGAAACCAGCCCGACCGTGAAGAACATCCGAACTGACAATGGAACAGAGTTTGTCAACCGCAACTTCAAGGCCTTCTACGATGAAAGAGGCATTCAGCATCAAACCACAGTGCCATACACTCCACAACAGAATGGTGAAGCCGAGAGGATGAATGAGACCCTCCTTGAAAGAGTCCGGACTATGCTTCATACAGCTGGCCTCTCGTCCACATTTTGGGCTGAAGCTCTTCACACTGCAGTATACATCACAAATCGTCTCCCCACAACTAAGCTGCCTGCAGGTACATCCACACCCTACAAAGCATGGACCGGAAACAAGCCTTATCTGGGGCACATTCATATTTTTGGATGCACAGCGCATGCCTGGATCCGTCTAGAAGAGCGCTCCAAACTGGACCCATGATCTAAAGTCTGTATCCTCCTTGGATATGAGACACGTGACATCTATCGACTCTGGGATCCAGACTCCAAACGAGTGATTTGCAGCAGGTAGCCCATCTTCGATGAACGTTTTTCAACCGTGCACTTGATACAACACCACCAGCAGTTACACCCACTGTCTACATTGAAACAACGCCGCCACCTCTGCAAAAATTCTCTGTTGATCCCACACCCGACGATCACGCTAGTGCCCTTCCTCCTGTGGTTTCAGATGAACACCATCATGCTCCTTGCTCTCACAGAAAGACACCTCCAACACCCCATCACAGTCACGACTACAGCAGCCGGCCATGTCAGAAGATTGCACGTGCTGCCGCAAAGTGGACGCGGTCGCATAGACGAGCGTTTCAAGGTGGGCAGGAGCACGAGCAGAAGCGGAGTGGAAACTGTGATACGACGATAATTGGAAGCGGAGGATGAATAGGAATGACAAGGAAAGGCCTGGGCGCAACACCAAGGGTGTGAGCGCTGAGATCTTTGCAGGATGGAAGTGGACGCAGCACCTTGGGAGCAAAATGGAAGCTTCCTTGAAGGTGCGGGCGTTGCTGACGTGTGAGTGACGTTTAGCTGAAGTGAGAGGGCGCAGTGCAAGAGCACGGGCGTTGAGTTGAGAATGGAGAACAGGAGAGACTGGAGGCGGCCCAAAGGGCGAGCCTGAAGGGAATCCAATGGATTGATTATAGAATGTAGAGCAAGCAATACAAATAGGAAAGGTCTAGCCTAGCGCGCTTCGTCGAGCGGGCATAGAGATAGCGGCTCGGGCAAGTGCAAGGTTAGGGAGCGCCTCGAGACCACGATTCGGCTTTGCTAGCCGTACGCATAGAGGAGTGGTGAGTGCAGACACGATCTTCGCAGGTGCGTTTCGCCTGGGCCATTGTGGTATGCGGCCGTTGGATGGTCTTGGCGAGGCTCGCACAGCTTGTTGGTCGTAGGACCGTTTGAGTGTTGACCTTGTGACTCCAGAGATGAGCCTGCCTCGGCACTCTTTATTTTCTCAGTGGCTGCACCCCTTGAAGCGATCTCCGAGATGATATCTGACACACCCCTTAGATCGGGAGAGGGGTGCAAGTCTTCAATAGTAGGCCTGTGAGTCCTGCTTCTGCGAGAGTACAGCACGGAGAGAGCTTGGGAGGTTTTGGAGGTGGTGGACGCCTTAGCGCCAGGTTGTAGAGAGAAGAGAGAAAACCTGGGCGATACAGCAGCTTTTGAGCAGTGGTAGAGGGGTCTTTAATGAGGGGAGAGGAGCAGTTCGTCAGTAGTGTGGGGGAGAGTTCAGTTGAGTTGCAGTGGGGCAATGTGGGTTTGCAGTAAGAGGCTGACTGATTTCGATCACGTGTCCATACAGTTCTCGGACCTGGGCCGTACTTGGATCTGCGCAAGTTATGGGCAGTGACAACTCTGCGAAGGCAAGCAGTCCAGATCCGTGAGGTCATGTGATGCGTCTTCATGAAGTAGTCGGCTTCTCGCAGTAGGCGATTGATGAGGAGTTTGCCGTGGGCGGGGGCTGAGGTTAGCAGTGTTCCGTGAATTGTGCAGTAGCTTGTGAGAAAGGTGTGGAGAGGTGCGTGAGAGTTATTGGAGAGGATGTGGCGAGGTGGTCGGTCAAAGTGTTTGGTCTGTTGATTTAGCCAGTCCCTGAGTGCAGGGACAGCCCCAGTCAGTGTGCGAAGAGAGAGAATACTGCAGTGCTCTGAGTATTGATCATGAATGAAGAGG
Source organism: Penium margaritaceum (assembly GCA_023375785.1). Classification (NCBI taxonomy): domain Eukaryota; kingdom Viridiplantae; phylum Streptophyta; class Zygnematophyceae; order Desmidiales; family Peniaceae; genus Penium; species Penium margaritaceum. The sequence continues at coordinate 452,451 of SZWC01000207.1, forward strand.
AAGTGACTGTGACGGACAGTGGAGTATGAAGTCGGAGGCTGGATGAGGGCGATGTGTAGGGAGTCAAAGCTGCATAGAGAGGGGTAGGAAGAGAGAGGAGGAGAGGAGGACGCGGTGTACATCTCAAAGCCATACTCCTCAGATACAATCTCAGTCACAGGCTCAACTACTCCTAACATGACAGCATTGTTAGGAGCAGGGTTCGCAGCAGCAGGAATAGCAGGCGAGGATGGGGTTTCCATGTTGTTGGCTGGGGTTGAGCGCCAATTTGAGCTTCCCATCCGGTTGTAGTAGCGCTGACGACGCTCTTCAGCCCAGTTGGGTTGTTCACCATAGGACTTGCCAGGATTCTGATCCAGCCATTCGTCACTAGAGCGATGATCACATACCTGAGGTGGGTGGTTGCGGCGGCCACACTTGGTTCCTTTGAAAGGACCGTGGCGGATGATGTAGGAGCAGGCGGGAAAA
>SZWC01000207.1:460894-484131 GCA_023375785.1 Penium margaritaceum
TGGCACTGCTATTGTCAGAATGATGTCTCTTTCAAGACACGACATCAATGGGTTCATCTCCAGGAGTTTCTGGCTCTTCCGCTCTTGGAAATACCCAGCACTCTCAATAACGGTACAAGCCTCTGCATGAACCACCTCGGTCCCATCACACACGAACCGTTGACGGTGAGAACCGACCAACGGCAGGATACCGAGTAATCTCCTAATAAGCGGCCCGACCGCCATCACGTCCGGCTAGTGCACAATAAGCCTTTTCTTTCCCTTTTGTCTTGTCCTGTCCCTTATAAGGATGACGTTCATTCCCTCTTAGCTTAACCAGAACAGTTCCACACATCCTGTTCCCTTTTGGTTCCGATGCGTCGCCGCCGTGTCTTCGCTCTGCTCGCCTCCTGCCTGCGTTCACCTCGTCTATCATCTATCGCTTCGCTTCCTCACTCGTGACCTTTTGCTCACATCTGGCAGTTCACTCGCTTTGCTCCCGTGCTCTCTCATTGCCCTCTTTCTACCTTGGAGCTTGTATGCCTCGCCTCTCTCAAGGTCCTACAACTAGCTCCTTGGGACTAGCTTTGCCTTTCTGCTTCCGTCATTCTGCTAACTCACTTCTGCATGCTGTAGTGCTTCTACCTGCTTCCGCTCCTGCCATCCTCATGCATTGCATTCTTCTGACATGGTATCAGAGCATCCGGCAACATCACCTGGTGCCCCGTGACCTCGTCATTGCCCTGCCTCCATCACTACATCTCCTCTCGTATCTACACTCTTCCGTCACCTCTGCCGTTACTTTGCACCTCTCCACCTTGGAGATAGCTGACATCAGCAACGTTGCCTGGAGTCTTTTCGCGCTAAAGCAAAGCCTCATCATCATAAGGAAGCCCTGCGCCCATTCCGCACCCGTGGCCAACAATTGGTGACTTGTTTACAATAGCCGCAAGTAACTCCCGAGCCGCCGCCTATCGTCAACTTCCCGGAAGCTTCTTGCCGCTCGTCACCTGCTGCCTCTCATCTTTGCAAGCACCTCCGTCTTTCTTCTCTCCTCTCATCAGCCTTATCTGCTCCATCTGCCCCATCAACATCAGCCCCCTCGCACTCGCTGTACCGCACCACGTCCTCACACCGACTTCTAGCATCGTCAGCAGCAGCAGTGCAACGCCCGCCGGCAGGACATCGGACACCACCAGTCTTCCTGCTCCCATTGTGAGCCAACTGGGGAACAAACCATCACTCTCTTCACATCAGCGGACCAGTTTCTCTGCCCTCCGCATGACTCTATGTGCTGCAACCAATTCCTTCCAGCAACCAAGACATCGGATACCACCAGTCTTCCTGTCCGTCGGTCTCGGGCCAACTGGGGAACAAGCCGTCACTCTCTTGAAAGCAGAGCCATTTGTTGCCTCACTCGCTCTTCCTAGCACCCCGTCATCCTCCGGCTACACCTCCATCCTCCGCCTCCGTCATCTGCCCTCCGCCCTTGTCATCATCTTCACTCGAGCCTCCTTCATAGTCTCACTCTCATCTGCCCTCCTCGTGTCGCCCTTCGCCTGTCTCTCCAGCTTCATCATTAGCTCGTCTCATCTCGTCTTCTATCACCTCCTCCGAAGTTCCTCGTCAGCAGCATCATCCACGCCGCCTTCCTCGTCAGCCTTCATCAGCTGCGCACGTGGTTTCACTCCTGCACCAACTCAACCATCAGTTGCCTCCGCCTTCTTCCGCTTCACTTCCACACCAGCTTAGCACAAGGATCCGCCTGGTCGCATCGTCCATTTCACGACGACCTGCACCCACGCTGAAACCTTCTGCAGTGCACGTGGTTTTTCCCCTACACCCACTCCTCTTTTATCAGCTCTCGCCTCCTCATCATCTGCATCTGCAACTAGCACAAGGACCTGCACGAGCTAGCTAACCACTTTGTAGAAGCCTACATCCACGCTGGCAGCAGATTTCTCGCGGCGCGTTGGCATCTGCCTTCCCCTTGCCGCATTCCCTCTATTGCAACAACGCACGTGGTTTCCCCCGTGCGCCCATTAATTCATCAGCCGCCTCTGCCTCCTCCTGATCACTTCAATATTATCCGCTCGGTACAAGGATCCGCCCGGTCGCATCACCCGTTGCACGACGACCTGCACCCAGGTTGAAACTTCAGCCTAGCACGAGGTCTCATCCCTGTACCAACTCCATTGTTCTGCCTTCCTCCTTCACCTTCCTTCATCGTGTACACGGCACATCGATCATTCTGGATCGACCTGCGCCCCCTAAACCTTCATCCGTACACGTGGTCTCAACCCTTTTCTCACTTTCTCATCCGTTCTCCCTTTCCTTCACCATCTATTGTCAACTCCTCTCTTCTTCGCTTATCATGGACAAGCTCACCACTGCGTGGACCGAACTTCCTGTTCTTGGCCCCAAGGCCAGCAACATCCTCAGTTGGTCAGATAGCATCATTTCCTGTGTACAAGGCATCTATATCAATGGGTACGAGGTGGCCAGAATGCTGCTTGGCAAATATGACCACCTCCACAGCAACCGGCGTCAGCCGAAGGATAACGACGCCGCCTTCACTGCCATCTGGAATCTACTCAGAAAGTTCCTCGGTAGCATCTACCTCCGCATCGAACAGCCAACTGACATTGCAGCTCAGCGATGGTACTCCCTGCTGCAGTATGCATGGATGAGACGCTCTTACTATCTCTGGATCTGTTATGTGGACATTTTCCCCACTCTGCCAGACATCCCCAAGCTCCTCTTCCTTCCAGAGGACGACTAGGGTGACGTCACAGTGACCAACATCGACAAATGGCAGCATATCTTCTACGAAAGGTTGAAACCCTATTACCTCTTCCACTTTCCCATTGTGAGATATTTCGAAAGAGACCACTCTGGTGCAGTCCCAACGACCACAACAGCCCCGATGACTTTCAAGCTCAGCTTGCGCTGTTCAACACAGAACTCAGACGCGGGCTTCACACACTTGTTGACCCCCCACTACACTTTTTCCTGGCCAAGCATGACCATCGCAACTTACCCCTCATGTGGCATGGCCTTATCACCCACTGTGGAGGGTCGGTCTGGTGTTACCTACTGGGAAACTGGAGATACTTTCTGTTAATCCTCTCCTGTATATATATGCTCTACATTGTGGCCATGAGTGTGCAGGGCCTGCTGACACAGCGAGTGGAGGCGACGCACAGTGAGCGCATGCGCCACCTTTGGACCGGCGACACTCCCGCCTGCTCCACGCGTGCTCGCTTACCTCCTGGCAGCAGTGCCCCGGATGAATTCGGTAGCCCGCCGATGCTGGTGTTATCGCACTCATCAAAACGTAGACTTAATCCTCTGAATGTGTGAACTGTTATACTGTGGTGACCTAGTTTAGTCCTATTTTTGAACTTGGGTTAGTGAGGACCGCACTAGTCTAGGACCCAACTCGTCTTGGGATTGTGTGGTGTTTTTGTGGGACACGAGAGGCACTATGCCCTCGCTTTTGGAGAGTGCACCAGCGAGCTTTGCTCGCTGGCCGACGGGTGGGCTCGCTTAGCGAGCTTCACCCCATAGGACTCCCTGCTTTGAGTTCCTACTAAGCCATGGCGTTGTGCTAGGCCGCTAGGTAAACCCACGCCTATCTTTGAAGATACTTGACCATTTGTCTTACTGATGGTCTCGTTGGATTCGTATTGCAAATCTCATGGTATCAGAGCCATGATCTTAGGGTGCCGATAGAGCAGCAGAGGGAAAAATGCGAACGTAAGGGGTGGAGGTGTGAAATCGCACGGATCTGAAGATCCGCGGCGGCTCAAACCGCCGTAGAAGCAGGTCGCAGCCGCCGCCGTCACGCGCGCAGGGCTGTCGCATCCCTTAGGGGTTTGCGTGGAGCCGAAGGAGCGTGCGAGAGTGCTGAAGAGGAGAGAGAGGCTCGCCGACGCCCTCCCCAAGGGGCCGCCCACTGACGAGCAGCCTTGGAGAAGCAACGCCGGGCGCAGCCAAGGGAAGAAAGGGGAGGGAAGCGACAGGAATCGCCGTGCCTGAAACATAGCAGATTCCTCCACGTGCCTACCTCCTAAGTGTGTGAGGTGCCTCGCATCACATGTCGCCGCATCGCCAGCTCTTTGCCTCCTTGTATGCTGCACCTGATGTTGAAGGGGTGAAGACAGGGTCTGGGGAAGTACTTGCAGTTGAGGGCGTGGACACTATGGCACTTCAGGCGCCTGGTGGGGTGATATGGCTGACTGGTGTCCTGTTTGTACCCAAACAGAGAGTGAATTTGTGGTCTGGTGGTCAGCTCGATCGTCAAGCTAGTGTGTCCACCGTCATGCTGAAACAACGATGCACTCTTTTTGATGCAACTGGTACTCTGCTGGCTGACGGACCATTACATGCAGACATGCTCTATCGTCTGACTCTCTTCCCTCTTGTTCCAACGCATTCACAGCGCCCACAGGCGCATGTTGCAACTGTCACGGATGCAAAGCACACTGAACTGCTGCATCGTCGTCTTGCACACATACACACTGACATAATTGAAGACATGGTCAGGCATACAGCTGCACGAGGCCTCCACCCAGATGATTGTCCTCATGGGTTGAATGCAGATACTTGTCTAGAATGTCATGAGGGAAAGGCTCATTGCCAAGTGTTTCCCAAATCGGCAACGGAAAGGGACCGGTCTATCTCTCACCCGTCGGGGCGTTGCCCGGGCTACAAAGTTCCCACCGGCCCACAGTACACCCTGCGTCTTGCTGCTCTCGACTTCTCTTTTCTCTCTCACGCGAGGCTCGGTTGGCCCGGGGGGGTTTCTTTTGCGGTGTATTCCCGTGCCTCGCCCGGTTCCTCTTTTGTTGCCCCCACCTTCCCGGCTCTGTTTCCACGGGGGGCTTCTCTTCTTTTTCTACTTGCTGGCTCCAATTTCATCAGCGCAGGATCGACAAGGGGGGGAATGTTGGAAAAGGGATAACCGTCAGATCATCTTGACCCACTGCTCTACTAGGTTCGGTTACAACATCAACAAAAAGGAAAAACAAGAGGGCCGAGAGAGGGATCCCCATCTCTCTCTCGACCCTCCTGTCTATCCTACATGGCGGGGCATGGTATGGCTGTGGGCAGGCCTCTTTAGGCGTCCCACTGATCCATCCGCAGTCCTACTCTCTCTACTCATCCTATGGGAGCTCCGGAGAGCTGACAGAACAACCCTACCGGACGAGGTATATTTGCACAGGTTTTGGACAAACAGAGGTCTGTGATTCGGCAGACGAAGCGATAGTGCGAGCATGAGCTCCTCTCGACTCTGAGTCTGGTGACGTGGCGAGGAACAGGAGCACGCGGAAGACACTGCTATTTCTAAAGATGGATCCCGCGCTCGTGAATCATGCAAAGGAAGTTGGAAGGATCGCGGCCGCCTCCGAGTCAAGAGGTGCGGTCCTTCCGTCATCTCAAGACAACCAGCCGGGAGATCGGCGACTATGAGAAGCTACCGCAGATCCAGAAGGTCTTGTCTGTGGATCGCACCGAGGGCGCTGGGCATCTGCCAACCTCGGTCTGCCGTGATCGGAGATCATCGAGTGGTGTCCGGCAGATCCTGTGGCTGAGAACCCGAAGACACAAGGATCCCGGACCACTCAACACGTGTATTTTTCTGCTCTTAGTTTGCACAGACATAGAAGTAGTCGTAATTTTGTACTTGCTATTACTTCGTCTGTGTGTAACCATTCTGAACAAGCTTGGTACCGTTGGAAAGCTTGTGAGACGAGTCGTGTACCTGTGCCTTCAGCTCATGCTCTTGAATCACACAATCTGTGACATTATTCAGGCAAGAGTGCCTGTGTGTGTGTGTGTGTGAGGGTAACACGTGTATGAGAGAGCATCACCAACAATCCAGCAGAGGGTTGACTTATCAGAGTACTGCTTGTGAAGATTCTTAAAGATTCTGGTATGTAAATCTTAACAGTCAGAGTGTCCTATCACAGTGCAGATATACTGGGCATGACCTTGCAGGTACAAACAAGGAAGAATACTGGTAGATTGGTGTGGCTATTGTGCGTAATGCCTTGACAAAGTTTGCACGTGCCAGTGACAATGACCACAAAGTTTACCAAGTGACTTTAACTTCTACAAATCGTAACACGAGTCTGCCACAGTCAGAGTTCCCAATCACAGTTCAAATGTACTAGGCATGACCTTGCTGTTACAAACAAGGTAAATAACCGGTGGCTTGGCACGGCTATTGTGCGTTTTGCCTTGACAAAGTTGGCATGTGCCACTGACCATGACCACAAAGTTTACCAAGTACCATGAATGGACATGAATCATAACACGAGTCAGCCACGGTCAGATTGTCCAATCACAGTGCAGATATACTGGGAATGACATTTTAGGTATAAACAAGATAGAATACCGGTGGCTTGGTGTGGCTATTGTGTGCAATGCCTTTATAAAGTTGGCATGTGCAACTGACCATGACCACAAATGTATCCAATTGACTTTTACTTCTACTGATCTTAACACGAGTCAGCCACTGTCAGAGTGCCCAATCACATTGCAGCTGTACTAGGCCATGGTCAGAGTGTCCAATCATATTGCAGATGTACAAGGCATGATCTTGCAGGTACAAAAAAGATAGAATACTGGTGTCTCGGTGTGGCTATTGTACGCAATGACTTGACAAAGATGCCATGTTCCACTGACCATGACCACAAAGTTTACCAAGTGACTTTAACTTCTACAAATCGTCACACAAGTCAGCCACGGTCAGAGTGCCCAATCACAGTGCACATCTAATATGCATGACCTTGCGGGTATACACATGGTAAAAAACCGGTGGCTTGGCACGGCTATTGTGCGCAATGCCTTGACAAAGTTGGCATGTGGCACTGGCCATGACCACAAAGTTTACCAAGTGACTTTAACTTCTACGAATCGTAACACGAGTCAGCCACATTCAGAGTGCCCAATCACAGTTCAGATGTACTAGGAATGACCTTGCAAGTACAAATCAAGGTAAAAAACCGGTGGCTTGGCATGGCTGTTGTGCGCAATGTCTTGACAAAGTTGGCATGTGCCACTGACCATGAACACCATGTTTACCAAGTACCTTAAACGGCTATGAACCATAACACGAGGTAGCCACGGTCAGAGTGTCCAATCCCAGAACAGATGTACTAGGCATGATCTTGCAGGTACAAACAAGGTATAAAACTGGTGGCTCGGTGTGGCTATTGTGCGCAATGCCTTGACAAAGTTGGCATGTGCCACTGACCATGATCCTAAATTTTACCAAGTGACTTTAACTTCTACGAATCATAACACGAGTCAGCCATGGTCAGAGTGCCCAATCACAGTACACATCTAAAATGCATGACCTTGCAGGTATAAACAAGGTAAAAAAACCGGTGGCTTGGCACGGCTATTGTGCGCAATGCCTTGACAAAGTTGGCATGTGCCACTGACCATGACCACAAAGTTTACCAAGTACCTTTAACGATTATGAATCATAACACGAGTCAGCCACGGTCAGAGTGTCCAATCACAGTGCAGATATACTGGGCATGACCTTGCAGGTATAATCAAGGTATGATACTGGTGGCTCGGTTTGTCTACTGTGTGCAATGCCTTGACAAAGTTAACATGTGTCCCTGACCATGACCAAAGATGGATCCAAGTGACTTTTACTTCTATTGATCATAACACAAAAAGCCACGGCCAGAGTGTCCAATCACATTGCAGATGTACTAGGCATAATCTTGCAAGTGCAAACAAGGTACAATACTGGTGGCTCAGTGTGGCTATTGTGCGCAATGCCAAGACAGAGTTGGCATGTGCCACTTACCATGACCACAAATGTATCCAAGTGACTTTTATTTCTATTGATCATAACACAGGTCAGCCGCGGTCAAAGTGTCCAATCACAGTACAAATGTACTAGGCATGATCTTGCATGTTCAAAAAAGGTAGAAAACCGGTGGCTCGGTGTGGCTATTGTGCGCAATGCCTTTACAAAGTTGGCACGTGCCACTGACCATGACCACAAAGTTTACCAAGTACCTTAAATGGATATGAATCATAACACGATTCAGCCACGGTCAGAGTGTCCAATCACAGTGCAGATATAATGGGCATGACCTTGCAGGTACAAAAAGGGTAGAATACTGGTGGCTCGGCGTGGCTATTGTGCGCAGTGCCTTGACAAAGTTGGCATGTGCCACTGACCATAACCACAAATGTATCCAAGTGACTTTCACTTCTATTAATCATAACACAAGTCAGCCACGGTCAGAGTGTCCAATCACAGTGCAGATGTACTAGGCATGATCTTGTAGGTGAAAACAAGGTATAATACTGGTGGCTCGGTGTGGCTATTGTGTGCAATGCCTTGACAACGTTGGCATGCGCCACTGACCATGACCACAAAGTTTACCAAGTACCTTAACCGGCTATGAATCTTAACACGAGTCAGCCACGGTCCAGATGTCCAATCACATTGTAGATATACTGGGCATGACCTTGCAGATACAAACAAGGTAGAATACTGGTGGCTCGGTGTGGCTGTTGTGTGCAATACCTTGACAAAGTTGGAATGTGCCACTGACCATGACCACAACGTTTATCACGTGACTTTAACTTCTACGAATCGTAACACGAGTCAGCCACGATCAGAGTACCCAATCACAGTGCGCATCTAATATGCATGACCTTACAGGTATAAACAAGGTAAAAAACCGGTGGCTTGGCACGGCTATTTTGCGCAATGCCTTGACAATGTTGGCATGTGGCACTGACCATGACCACACAGTTTACCAAGTACCTTAAACGGCTATGAATCATAACACGAGTCAGCCACAGTCAGAGTGTCCAATCACAGTGCATATGTACTATGCATGATCTAACAGGTACAGACAAGGTAGAATACTTGTGGCTCGGTGTGGCTATTGTGCGCAATGCCTTGACAAATTTAGCATATGCCAGTAATCATGACCACAATGTTTACCAAGAGACTTTAACGTATACGAATCGTAACACGAGTCAGCCATAGTCAGAGTACCCAGTCACAGTTCAGATGTACTAGGCATGACCTTGCAGGTATAAACAAGGTCAAATACCAGTGGCTTGGCACGGCGACTGTGCGCAATGCCTAGACAAAGTTGGCATGTGCCACTGACCATGACCACAAAGTATACCAAGTACCTTAAACGGCTATGAATCTTAACACGAGTCAGCCACGGTCAGAGTGTCCAATCACAGTGCCGATATACTGGGTATGACCTTGCAGGTACAAACAAGGTATAATACTGGTGGCTCAGTGTGACTATTTTGCACAATGCCTTGACTAACTTGGCATGTGCCACTGACCATGACCACAAATAGATCCAAGTGACTTTTACTTCTACTGATCATAACACAAGTCAGCCACGGTCAGAGTGTCCAATCACAGTGCAGATGTACTAGGCATGATCTTGCAGGTGCAAACAAGGTAGAATACTGGTGGCTCCGTGTGGCTATTGTGCGCAATGCCTTGACAAAGTTGGCATGTGTCAATGACCATGACCACATAGTTTACCAAGTGACTTTAAATTCTACAAATTGTAACACGAGTCAGCCACGGTCAAAGTGCCCAATGACATTGCACATCTAATATTCATGACCTTGTAGGTATAAACAAGTTAAAAACCGGTGGCTTGGCACGGTTATTGTATGCTATGCCTTGACAAAGTTGGCATGTGCCACTGACCATGACCACAAAGTTTACCAAGTACCTTAAACGGCTATGAATTATAACACGAGTCAGCTACAGTCAGAGTGTCCAATCACAGTGCAGATATACTGGGCATGACCTTGCAGGTATAAACAAGGTAGAATACTGATTGCTGGGTGTTGCTATTGTGCGCAATGCCTTGACAAAGTTGGCATGTGCCACTGACCATGACCACAAATGTATCCAAGTGACGTTTACTTCTATTGATCATAACACGAGTCAGCCACGGTCAGAGTGTCCAATCACAGTGCAGATGTACTAGGCATGATCTTGCAGGTTCAAACAAGGTAGGATACGGGTGGCTCGGTGTGGCTATTGTGCGCAATGCCTTGACAAACTTAGCATGTGCCACTGAGCATAATCACAAAGTTTACCAAGTGACGTTAACTTCTACGAATCGTAACACGAGTCAGCCATGGTCTGAGTGCCCAATCACAGCGCACTTCTAATATGCATGACCTTGCAGGTATAAACAACGTAAAAAACCGGTAGCTTGATATGGCTATTTTGCGCAATGCCTTGACAAAGGTGGTATGTTTCACTGACCATGACCACAAAGTTTAGCAAGTACATTGAACGGCTTTGAATCATAACACGAGTCAGCCACGATCAGAGTGTCCAACTACAGTGCATATATATTGGGCATGACCTTGCAGGTATAAACAAGGTAGAATACTACTGGCTCGGTGTGGCTATTGTGCGCAATGCCTTGACAAAGTTGGCATGTGCCGCTGACCATGACCACAAGTGTATCCAAGTGACTTTTACTTGAATTGATCATGACACCAGTCAGCCATGGTCAGAGTGACCAATGACAGCGCAGATGTACTAGGCATGATCTTGCAGGTACAAACAAGGTAGAATACTAATGGCTCAGTGTGGCTATTGTGCGCAATGCCTTGACAAAGTTGGCATGTGCCACTGACCATGACCACAAAGTTTACCAAGTACCTTAAACGGCTATGGATCATAACACAAGTCAGCCACGGTCAGAGCGTCCAATCACAGTGAAGATGTACTAGGCATGATCTTGTAGGTACAAACAAGGTAGAATACTGGTGGTTTGGTGTGGCTATTTTGTGCAATGCCTTGACAAAGTTGGCATGTGCCACTGAGCATGACCACAAATGTATCCAAGTGACGTTTACTTCTATTGATCATTACACGAGTAAGCCACGGTCATAGTGTCCAATCACAGTGCAGATGTACTAGGCATGATCTTGCGGGTACAAACAAGGTAGAATACTGGTGGCTCGGTGTGGCTATTGTGCGCAATGCCTTGATAAAGTTGGCATGTGCCGCTGACCATGACCACAAAGTTTACCATGTACCTTAAACGGCTATGAATCATAACACGAGTCAGCCACGGTGAGAGTGTCCAATCACAGCGCAGATGTACTAGGCATGATCTTGCAGGTGCAAACAAGGTAGAATACTAGTGGCTCGGTGTGGCTATTTTGCGCAATGCCTTGACAAGGTTGGCATGTGCCACTCACCATGACCACAAAGTTTACCAAGTGACTTTAACTTCTACGAATCATAACACAAGTCAGCCACGGTCAGAGTACCCAATCACAGTGCACATCTAACATGCATGACCTTTCAGGTTTAAACAGGGTAAAAAGCCGGTGTCCTGGCACAGCTATTGTGCGCAATGCCTTGACAAAGTTGGCATGTGCCACTCACCATGACCACAAAGTTTACCAAGTACCATAAACGTCTATGAAGCATAACACGAGTCAGCCACATTCAGAGTGTCCATTCACAGTGCAGATATACTGGGTATGACCTTGCAGATATAAACAAGGTAGAATACTAATGGCTCAGTGTGGCTATTGTGCGCAATACATTGACAAGAGTGGCATGTGCCACTCACCATGACCACAAAGTTTACCAAGTACCATAAACGTCTATGAAGCATAACACGAGTCAGCCACATTCAGAGTGTCCATTCACAGTGCAGATATACTGGGTATGACCTTGCAGATATAAACAAGGTAGAATACTAGTGGCTCGGTGTGGCTATTGTCAGCAGAATGCAGGCACGAGAGCAACAGTACCAGAAGCAAGCAAAGGCATCGGAACAACCACGAGTCCGGTACCAAAGTGCCGTAAGCAAGAGCGTTCCCGAGGAGGTAGTCACAGAGCTTGATAGAGGCCGAGGTTCAAGAGGAGACGAGGGAGACCGGGTGTTGAGAGAGAGAGAGCTTAGACGAAAGACGAGGGATGACTGGTTGAGGACTGAGCGAAGGAGGGAGAGTGACGGACCAAAGAGTTGAGAGCTGTGAGAAACTGGCGAAGGCAAGAAATGTGAAGTACAAGCAGAGCGAAGACACGGCGGCAAAGCCGCGGAACCAAAGGGAACAGGATGGGCAGAACTGTTCTGGTTGAACTAGGGAGGGAATAAACATCCTTCTTATATGCAGCAGAAAAGGATAAAACGGGTATTACCGGCTTCTTTTCGCTAGCCGCACACATGGCGAACTGGTCGCTTATTAGGGGCGGCTTGACTCTGGTGGAACGGTCGAGACCGACCAGCCGTTTCCGAAGAGGTTTGGTGCGGGACCTGAACCGGTAACGAGAGCTCGGATTATCCGAGGATGTATGAGAAGGACCTTGTCGGAGTCATATTTCAGACAGCCCCCTGAGTCCGACAAGGCATAATCCCTGAGTGCCTATAGGGCCTCAGTGTCCAACTGTCGCTGTCTGATGGGGGGATTAACCACTAGACGGAGGGAGAGGATGATCATGTTACAGAGATTTGGGTTCCATGCTGCTGCCACAAGGGTGTGCCACATTGTTGCGACAGGTGACACTTCGTTGATGATCCTGTGGTAGACAGTATGGGTGGTGTCACACAGGCACCTTTTTATGTCCTGTAAGGTTGTCATGTAAGCCCTTGGAGGACACCTGGGGTTGTCGTACACTCCTTCCAGAAAGAGGGAAAGCTGATACCCACGGAGAAAAGAGTGATCTGTCTTGATTTGTATGCCACCATACCAGTCGTGGATGTTTTCTCCCAACTGATGAAGAATGGGAATATGTGTCCAGTCGAGGGCTTGTGCTGCCATAATGATTTGTCGTTGCGGGTGCGTGGTAGCTGCTGGTGTCTGCCCACCAGCCTAGTGCAGCAGGTTCACCCTGCTCAAGACGGAGCTGGGATTGGAGAAGAAGGGAGAGAGAGGATGGAAGAGAAGTGCTCCAGAAGGTTTGGCGTGAGTGCAGAGCACTGACGAGTGCGACCAGGCAGATTGTTTTGCCGAGTAGAGGAGATGAGAGAGGATACTGAGAAGGAGGATGCGGGAGAGTAGGAGGATGTTGTAGAGGAGGAGGATGCTTGTTAGAGTGAGCGCAGGGGTGGAACCGCGTGCGCTGAGGATGTTGCGGCGTGGGTGCAGGTCGTAGCGAGGCTGGCGTTATGACCGGGCGGGTCCGTGTGCCGAGCAAATGATGAGACTGGAGCAATCGGGAGGAGGCGGAGATGACTGATGAAAGAGTGGGCGCAGGGGCAAAACCACGTGCGTTGCTGGAATAGAGGTGGTAAAATGCGGCAAGGGGAAGGCAGGTGCCAACACGCCACGAGAAATCTGCTGCCGGCATGGGTGCAGGCTGCTGCGAAACGGGCAACGAGCTCGTGCAGGTCCTTGTGCTGGCCACAGATGCGCATGATGATCAAGCGGAAGCTGATGAAATAAGAGTGGGCGCAGGGGTGGAACCACGTGCGCTGCGGTAGATTTCGGCCTGGGTGCAGGTCGTCACGAAGCGTGCGATGCGACCGGGCGGATCCTTGTGCCGAGCGGACGACGGAGAAGCGAGATCAAAGGCAGCCGAGGGCTGAGTGGGTGTAGGGGCAGAACCACGTGCGTGGATGAAGGCTGATGAAGAAGGCGGTGTGGACAATGCTACTGACAAGGAACTTGGGAGGAGCCGAAAGGAGATGAGGCGAGACGAGCCGTTGATGAAGCTGAAGAGACAGGCGAAGAGTGACGCAAGGAAGGCAGATGAGGCTGAGGTAAGGAAGAAGGCTGGAGCAAGGATGATGAGGAGGACTGAGAGCAGCGGATGAGGATGAAGATTGATTGACGATGCTCAAGGAGAAAGGGGAAGGAAGACAAACAGAGGACGGTGAAATGAGAGGCCGCGCGACAGAGAGGAAGAGCGAGACAACCTCTGCCTCTACTTTCACGAGAGTGACGGCTTGTTTCCCAGTTGGCCCTCGGCGGGCAAGAAGACTGGCGGTATCTGATATCCTGACAGCTAGAGGAAGTTGGTTGCAGCAGAGGGAGTCATGCGGCGAGCAGTGATTCCAGTCTGCTGATGTCAGGATAGTGACGACTTGTTCCCCAGTTTGCTCGCAATGGGAGCAGGAAGACTAAAGGTGTCCGATGTCCTGACGGTGGGCGTTGCACTGCTGCTGTTGACGTTACGAGAAGGCGGTGCGAGGATGCGGTGCAGCACAACGAGTGCGAAAAGGCTGATGCCGATGGGGTTCATGGCACAGATGATGCCGATGAAGGAAAAGGAGAAGGGCGGAGGTGCTTGCGAGGTTGACGGGATGAGGGGCAGGAGGTAACGAGCGGCAAGAAGCTTCCAAGAAGTTGACACAAGGCGGTGGCTTGGGAGCTGCTTGCAGCTGTTGTTTCACGACAAGTCACTAATTGTTTGCTACGGGTGCAGAATGAGTACAGGGCTTCCTTAGGATGACGAGGCGTTGCTTCAGCGCAAAGAGCACTTCAAGCGGTGCTGTTGATGTCAGCTACTGATAAAGCGGAGAAGCGCGAAGTGGCGGTGACGGCGGTGGAGGGGTGCAAAGTGGAAAAGGGACGCAATGGTGGCGGCAGAGCGATGACTCGGTCACGAGGCACCAGGTGATGTTGCCTGATGCTCTGATACCATGTCAAAAGAATGCAGGTACGAGAACGGCAGTAGCAGAAGCAAGCAAAGGCATCGAAACAACCACGAGTCTGGCACCAAAGTGACGTATGCGAGAGCGGTCCCGAGGAGTTAGTCGCAGAGCTTGATAGAGGCCGAGGGTCAAGAGGAGACGAGGCAGATGTTGAGAGAGAGAGAGCTCAGACAAAAGACTAGTGATGACTGATTGAGGACTGAGCGAAGGAGCGAGAGTGATGGACCAAATAGTTGAGAGCTGTGAGAGGCTGGCGAAGGCAAGAAATGCGAAATGCGAGCAGAGCGAAGACACGGCGGCAAAGTCGCGGAACCAAAGGGAACAGGATGGGCAGAACTGTTCTGGTTGAACTAGGGAGGGAATAAACATCCTCCTTATATACAGCAGAACAGGATAAAATGGGTGTTAACGGCTTCTTTTCGCTAGCCGCACGCGTGGCGACGTGGTCGCTTATTAGGGGCGGCTTGACTCTGGTGGAACGGTCAAGACCGACCAGCCGTTGCCGAGGAGGTTTGGTGCGGGACCTGAACCGATAACGAGAGCTCGGATTATCCAAGGGATGTATGAGAAGGACCTTGTCGGAGTCATATTTCTGACAGCTATTGTGTGCAATGCCTTGACAAAGTTGGCATGTGCCACCGACCATGATCACAAATGTATCCAAGTGATTTTTACTTCTATTGATCATAACACGAGTCAGCCACGGTCAGAGTGTCCAATCATAGTGCAGATATACTAGACATGATCTTGCAGGTACAAACAAGGTAGAATACTCGTGGCTTGGTGGGGCTATTATGTGCAATGCCTTGAGAAAGTTGGCATGTGCCACTGACCATGACCACAAAGTGTACCAAGTGACTTCAATTTCTACGAATCGTAACACGAGGCAGCCACAGTCAGCGTGCCCAATCACATTGCACGTCTAATATGCATGACCTTGCAGGTATAAACAAGGTACAAATCCGGTGGCTTGGCACGGCTATTGTGCGCAATGCCTTGACAAAGTTGGCATGTGCCACTGACCATGACCACAACGTTTACCAAGTACCTTAAACGGCTATGAATCATAACACGAGTCAGCCACGGTCAGGGTATCCGATCACAGTGTTGATATACTGGGCATGACTTTGCAGGTATAAACAAAGTAGAATACTGGTGGCTCGGTGTAGCTATTCTGTGCAATGCCATGACAAAGTTGGCATGTGCCACTGACCATGACCACAAATGTATCCAAGTGACTTTTACTTCTATTGATCATGACACGAGTCAGCCACAGTCAGAGTGTCCAATCACAGTGCAGATGTACTAGGCATGATCTTACAAGTACCAAAAATGTAGAATACTGGTGGCTCGGTATGGCTATTGTGCGCAATGCCTTGACAAAGTTGGGATTTGCCAATGATCATGAAAACAAATTCTACCAAGTGAGTTGACTTCTACGAATCGTAACACGAGTCAGCCACCGTCAGAGTGCCCAATCACAGTTCAGATGTACTAGGCATGACCTTGCAGGCATAAACAAGGCAAAAAAACGGTGGCTTGGCACGGGTATTGTGCGCAATGCCTTGACAAAGTTGGCACGTGCCACTGACCATGACCACAAATGTATATAAGTGACTTTTACTTCTATTGATCATAACACGAGTCAGCCACTGTCAGAGTGCCTAATCACAGTGCAGATGTCCTGGGCATGACCTTATAGGTATAAACAAGGTAGAATACTGGTGGCTCTGTGTGGCTACTGTGCCAATGCCTTGACAAAGTTGGCACGTGCCACTGACCATGACCACAAATGTATATAAGTGACTTTTACTTCTATTGATCATAACACGAGTCAGCCACTGTCAGAGTGCCTAATCACAGTGCAGATGTCCTGGGCATGACCTTATAGGTATAAACAAGGTAGAATACTGGTGGCTCTGTGTGGCTACTGTGCCAATGCCTTGACAAAGTTGGCACGTGCCACTGACCATGACCACAAATGTATATAAGTGACTTTTACTTCTATTGATCATAACACGAGTCAGCCACTGTCAGAGTGCCTAATCACAGTGCAGATGTCCTGGGCATGACCTTATAGGTATAAACAAGGTAGAATACTGGTGGCTCTGTGTGGCTACTGTGCCAATGCCTTGACAAAGTTGGCACGTGCCACTGACCATGACCACAAATGTATATAAGTGACTTTTACTTCTATTGATCATAACACGAGTCAGCCACTGTCAGAGTGCCTAATCACAGTGCAGATGTCCTGGGCATGACCTTATAGGTATAAACAAGGTAGAATACTGGTGGCTCTGTGTGGCTACTGTGCCAATGCCTTGACAAAGTTGGCACGTGCCACTGACCATGACCACAAATGTATATAAGTGACTTTTACTTCTATTGATCATAACACGAGTCAGCCACTGTCAGAGTGCCTAATCACAGTGCAGATGTCCTGGGCATGACCTTATAGGTATAAACAAGGTAGAATACTGGTGGCTCTGTGTGGCTACTGTGCCAATGCCTTGACAAAGTTGGCACGTGCCACTGACCATGACCACAAATGTATATAAGTGACTTTTACTTCTATTGATCATAACACGAGTCAGCCACTGTCAGAGTGCCTAATCACAGTGCAGATGTCCTGGGCATGACCTTATAGGTATAAACAAGGTAGAATACTGGTGGCTCTGTGTGGCTACTGTGCCAATGCCTTGACAAAGTTGGCACGTGCCACTGACCATGACCACAAATGTATATAAGTGACTTTTACTTCTATTGATCATAACACGAGTCAGCCACTGTCAGAGTGCCTAATCACAGTGCAGATGTCCTGGGCATGACCTTATAGGTATAAACAAGGTAGAATACTGGTGGCTCTGTGTGGCTACTGTGCCAATGCCTTGACAAAGTTGGCACGTGCCACTGACCATGACCACAAATGTATATAAGTGACTTTTACTTCTATTGATCATAACACGAGTCAGCCACTGTCAGAGTGCCTAATCACAGTGCAGATGTCCTGGGCATGACCTTATAGGTATAAACAAGGTAGAATACTGGTGGCTCTGTGTGGCTACTGTGCCAATGCCTTGACAAAGTTGGCACGTGCCACTGACCATGACCACAAATGTATATAAGTGACTTTTACTTCTATTGATCATAACACGAGTCAGCCACTGTCAGAGTGCCTAATCACAGTGCAGATGTCCTGGGCATGACCTTATAGGTATAAACAAGGTAGAATACTGGTGGCTCTGTGTGGCTACTGTGCCAATGCCTTGACAAAGTTGGCACGTGCCACTGACCATGACCACAAATGTATATAAGTGACTTTTACTTCTATTGATCATAACACGAGTCAGCCACTGTCAGAGTGCCTAATCACAGTGCAGATGTCCTGGGCATGACCTTATAGGTATAAACAAGGTAGAATACTGGTGGCTCTGTGTGGCTACTGTGCCAATGCCTTGACAAAGTTGGCACGTGCCACTGACCATGACCACAAATGTATATAAGTGACTTTTACTTCTATTGATCATAACACGAGTCAGCCACTGTCAGAGTGCCTAATCACAGTGCAGATGTCCTGGGCATGACCTTATAGGTATAAACAAGGTAGAATACTGGTGGCTCTGTGTGGCTACTGTGCCAATGCCTTGACAAAGTTGGCACGTGCCACTGACCATGACCACAAATGTATATAAGTGACTTTTACTTCTATTGATCATAACACGAGTCAGCCACTGTCAGAGTGCCTAATCACAGTGCAGATGTCCTGGGCATGACCTTATAGGTATAAACAAGGTAGAATACTGGTGGCTCTGTGTGGCTACTGTGCCAATGCCTTGACAAAGTTGGCACGTGCCACTGACCATGACCACAAATGTATATAAGTGACTTTTACTTCTATTGATCATAACACGAGTCAGCCACTGTCAGAGTGCCTAATCACAGTGCAGATGTCCTGGGCATGACCTTATAGGTATAAACAAGGTAGAATACTGGTGGCTCTGTGTGGCTACTGTGCCAATGCCTTGACAAAGTTGGCACGTGCCACTGACCATGACCACAAATGTATATAAGTGACTTTTACTTCTATTGATCATAACACGAGTCAGCCACTGTCAGAGTGCCTAATCACAGTGCAGATGTCCTGGGCATGACCTTATAGGTATAAACAAGGTAGAATACTGGTGGCTCTGTGTGGCTACTGTGCCAATGCCTTGACAAAGTTGGCACGTGCCACTGACCATGACCACAAATGTATATAAGTGACTTTTACTTCTATTGATCATAACACGAGTCAGCCACTGTCAGAGTGCCTAATCACAGTGCAGATGTCCTGGGCATGACCTTATAGGTATAAACAAGGTAGAATACTGGTGGCTCTGTGTGGCTACTGTGCCAATGCCTTGACAAAGTTGGCACGTGCCACTGACCATGACCACAAATGTATATAAGTGACTTTTACTTCTATTGATCATAACACGAGTCAGCCACTGTCAGAGTGCCTAATCACAGTGCAGATGTCCTGGGCATGACCTTATAGGTATAAACAAGGTAGAATACTGGTGGCTCTGTGTGGCTACTGTGCCAATGCCTTGACAAAGTTGGCACGTGCCACTGACCATGACCACAAATGTATATAAGTGACTTTTACTTCTATTGATCATAACACGAGTCAGCCACTGTCAGAGTGCCTAATCACAGTGCAGATGTCCTGGGCATGACCTTATAGGTATAAACAAGGTAGAATACTGGTGGCTCTGTGTGGCTACTGTGCCAATGCCTTGACAAAGTTGGCACGTGCCACTGACCATGACCACAAATGTATATAAGTGACTTTTACTTCTATTGATCATAACACGAGTCAGCCACTGTCAGAGTGCCTAATCACAGTGCAGATGTCCTGGGCATGACCTTATAGGTATAAACAAGGTAGAATACTGGTGGCTCTGTGTGGCTACTGTGCCAATGCCTTGACAAAGTTGGCACGTGCCACTGACCATGACCACAAATGTATATAAGTGACTTTTACTTCTATTGATCATAACACGAGTCAGCCACTGTCAGAGTGCCTAATCACAGTGCAGATGTCCTGGGCATGACCTTATAGGTATAAACAAGGTAGAATACTGGTGGCTCTGTGTGGCTACTGTGCCAATGCCTTGACAAAGTTGGCACGTGCCACTGACCATGACCACAAATGTATATAAGTGACTTTTACTTCTATTGATCATAACACGAGTCAGCCACTGTCAGAGTGCCTAATCACAGTGCAGATGTCCTGGGCATGACCTTATAGGTATAAACAAGGTAGAATACTGGTGGCTCTGTGTGGCTACTGTGCCAATGCCTTGACAAAGTTGGCACGTGCCACTGACCATGACCACAAATGTATATAAGTGACTTTTACTTCTATTGATCATAACACGAGTCAGCCACTGTCAGAGTGCCTAATCACAGTGCAGATGTCCTGGGCATGACCTTATAGGTATAAACAAGGTAGAATACTGGTGGCTCTGTGTGGCTACTGTGCCAATGCCTTGACAAAGTTGGGATGTGCCAATGATCATGAAAACAAATTCTACCAAGTGAGTTGACTTCTACGAATCGTAACACGAGTCAGCCACCGTCAGAGTGCCCAATCACAGTGCAGATGTACTACGCATGATCTTGCAGGTGCAAACAAGGTAGAATACCAGTGGTTTCGTGTGGCTATTATGCGCAATGCCTTGACAAAGTCGGCATGTGCCACTGACCATGAGCACAAAGATTACCAAGTGACTTTAAATTCTACGAATCAGAACACGAGTCAGCCACGGTCAGAGTGTCCAATCACAGTGCAGATGTGCTAGGCATGATCTTGCAGGTGCAAACAAGGTAGAATACCGGTGGCTCGGTGTGGCTATTGTGCGCAATGCCTTGACAAAGCTGGCATGTGCCACTGACCATGACCACAAAGATGACCAAGTAACTTTAAATTCTACGAATCATAACACGAGTCAGCCACAGTCAGAGTTCCCAATCACGCTGCACATCTAATATGCATGACCTTACAGGTATAAACAGGGTAAAAAACCGGTGTCTTGGGACAGCTATTGTGCGCAATGCCTTGACAAAGTTGGCATTTGCCACTGACCATGACCACAGAGTTTACCAAGTGACTTTAACTTCTAGAAATTGTAACACGAGTCAGCCACAGTCAGAGTGCCCAATCACAGTTAAGATGTACTAGGCATGACCTTGCAGGCATAAACAAGGCAAAAAAACGGTGGCTTGGCACGGGTATTGTGCGCAATGCCTTGACAAAGTTGGTATGTGCCACTGTTCATCACCGCAAAGTTTACCACGTACCTTAAACGGCTATGAATCATAAGACGAGTCAGCCATGGTCAGAGTTTCCAATCACAGTGCAATATACTAGGCATGACCTTACAGGTACAAACAAGGTAGAATACTGGTGTCTCTTTGTGGCTATTGTGTGCAATGCCTTGACAAGGTTGGCATGTGCCACTGACCATGACCACAAANCCTTAAACGGCTATGAATCATAACACGAGTCAGCCACGGTCAGAGTGTCCAATCACAGTGCATATATACTGGGCATGACCTTACAGAACTAAAATAGGTAGAAAAATGGTGGCCCGGTCTGGCTATTCTGCGCAATGTCTTGACAAAGTTGGCATATGCCACTCACCATGTCCACAATGTTTACCATGTGACTTTTACTTCTATTGATCACAACACGAGTCAGCCACGGACAGAGTGCCCAATCACAGCGTACATCTAATATGCATGATCTTGCAGGTATAAACAAGGTAAAAAACCGGTGGCTTGGCACGGCTATTGTGCGCAATGCCTTGACAAAGTAGGCATGTGCCACTGACCATGACCACAAAGTTTACCAAAAACCTTAAACGGCTATGAATAATAACACGAGTCAGGCACAGTCAGACTGTCCAATCACAGTGCATATATACTGGGCATGACCTTGTAGGTATAAACAAGGTAGAATATTGGTGGCTCCATTGGCTATTTTGCGCAATGCCTTGACAAAGTTGGCATGTGCCACTGACCATGACCACAAATTTATCCAAGTGACTTTTACTTCTATTGATCATAACACGAGTCAGCCACGGTCAGAGTGTCCAGTCACAGTGCAGATGTACTAGGCTTGATCTTGCAGGTACAAACAAGGTAGAATACCGGTGGCTTGGCACGGCTATTGTGCGCAATGCCTCAAAAAAGTTGGCATGTGCCACTGAACATGACCACAAAGCTTTCCAAGTACATTAAAAAGCTATGAATCATAACACGAGTCAGCCACTGTCAGAGTGCCTAATCACAGTGCAGATGTCCTGGGCATGACCTTATAGGTATAAACAAGGTAGAATACTGGTGGCTCGGTGTGGCTATTGTGCGCGATACCTTGACAAAGTTGGCATGTACCACTGACCATGACCACAAATGTATCCAAGTAAATTTTACTTCTATTGATCATAACACGAGTCAGCCACAGTCAGAGTGTCCAATCACAGTGGAGATGTACTAGGCATGATCTTGCAGGTACAAACAAGGTAGAATACTGGTGGCTCGTTGTGGCTATTGTGCGCAATGCATTGACAAAGTTAGCATGTTCCACTGACCATGACCACAAAGTTTACCAAGTGACTTTATCTTCTACGACCCGTAACACGAGTCAACCATGGTCAATGTGCCCAATCACAGTGCACATCTAATATGCGTGACCATACAGGTATAAACAAGGTAGAAAACCGGGGGCTTGGCACAGCTATTGTGCGCAGTGCCTTGACAAAGTTGGCATGTGCCACTGACCATGACCACAAAGTTTACCAGGTTCCTTAAACGGCTATGAATCATAACACGAGTCAGCCACAGTCAGGGTGTCCAATCACAGTGCAGATATACTGGGCATGACCTTGCAAGTATAAACAAGGTAGAATACTGGTGGCTCGGTGTGGCTACTTGCACAATGCCTTGACAAAGTTGGCACGTGCCACTGACCATGACCACGAATACACCCAAGTGATTTTTACTTCTATTGATCATAACACAAGTCAGCCACGGTCAGAGAGTCCAATCACAGTGCAAATGTACTAGGCATGATCTTGCAGGTACAACAAGGTTGAAAACTGGTGGCTCGCTGTGGCTATTGTGCGCAATGCCTTGACAAAGCTGGCATGTGCCACTGACCATGACCACAAAGCTTACCAACTGACTTTAACTTCTACAAAACGTAACACGATTCAGCCACGGTCAGAGTGCCCAATCACGGTTCAGATGTACTACGCATGACCTTGCAGGTATAAACAAGGTTAAAACCCAGTGGCTTGGCACGGATATTGTGCGCAATGCCTTGACAAAGTTGGCATGTGCCACTGACCATGACCACAAAGTTTACCAAGTACCTTAAACGGCCACGAATCATAACACGAGTCAGCCACGGTCAGAGTGTCCAATCACAGTACAGGTATACTGGGCATGACCTTGCAGGTAAACAAGGCATAATACTGGTAGCTCGGTGTGGCTATTGTGCGCAATGCCTTGACAAAGTTGGCATGTGCCACTGACCATGACCACAAA